>JASAND010029808.1:0-55590 GCA_030248195.1 Trissonchulus latispiculum | reverse complement strand
TCACGGAAAGAGTGCCAGTTGCAGAAGTTTTAACATTTGGAGAAATATCGCCAACTAATGGCGATTTTCGCCAAAGTTGAAGTAAAGTCCAAACTGAATTGGCGAAAAGCCATTGTAAAAACCTTTTTCCTGAATAATTTCATACTTTTTCGCCAATATTGGCGAAAAGTCCGGACTGACTGGGGGCAAATTTATTCTTTCACTCAGTCCGGACTTTTCGCCAATATTGGCGAAAAAGTATGAAATTATTCAGGAAAAAGGTTTTTACAATGGCTTTTCGCCAATTCTGTTTGGACTTTACTTCAACTTTGGCGAAAATCACCAATGTTGGCGATATTTCTCGAATTCTCCAACTGGCACTCTTTCCGTGAAATGTACCGTATTGACGACATAACGGTTATTAATGATGGCGGAATTTTCTTAGAACTTTGGAAACTCATTTATCCAGCGGATCTAGAACTGAACTTAGTAAATGATCATTTTTCACTAGCAGACGTACTAGATATAAAAATTAACATAGAAAATGGAAAATTTATAACTTCGGTTTTTGATAAAAGAAAATTTTTCTCGTTCAATGCTGTTAGTTTGCCAGAAATAGATAGCAATATTTCCAAATTCTGCTGTTACAACGTTTTTGCTAATGAAATTATTAGAATTTCAAATTTGTGTAGCAATTCTGATGATTTTTTAAAAATTTCTAGAGAAGTGTATCTGAAGCTTAAACAAAAGAATTATAAAACACGAAGCTTAAAACGCTACTTTTTGAAGTCATGTAAACACAACAATTTTAATAACCTTTTAGACATTTCACCATTAAATTCTTGGATACACATTTCTAAATAGACGTTTTTGTTTAGGTTTTTTATGTTGTCGCACAATTCTTGTTTCAATTTTATGTGTCAATTAACTTTCACTAGTTTGAGGCGACCGGCGGCGAAACTAATTTTGGTGTATATTTTTGGGGGATTTTGTAAAAGTATATTAAAAAACTGAATTCCACACTCCTCCACTGATGAGCCGCGGGTGTGAGAATTGAGTCTGGTAGAGGTCGCATGCACTACTCATATAGTTTATGTTACGATATCTATGTATTGCCTAATTATTGTATTATTGGCAACAATCATGTATGAACATTTTTATGTGTTTCAATGCTGTATTACAAGATGCCCTATCAAAATAATTTATGTAGCTCCGGAAATAGGTAACAGATCGTCGGGTATGTCCAAATACTTTTTCTTATGAATATAGAAATTCGCGCCGAAGGCGCGAAATTTTTTTGGAATTTTCTGCAAAAAGTACCTGAAGCACTTGTATTTATTATCAGAAATAACTGAAAATTTCTACTCAAGGTCAAAACTTTTTGCGGAACTTTACGCAGAGCTCCGAAAAAAGTTGCGGAATTTTCAAAAAAGGTGCGCAATGTCGCAGTTTTTTTCAGCGGAGCCTCCAGAAGCCGAAGAATTTTTTAAAAACTAGCCTTCTAAGAAATTCATATTGGCTAATTTTTGCACAAATAATGACTAAAGTTGCCTTGAAATTTCAACTGCCAAATCGAACTAACTTCATGAATTTGCTAAAGAAACTTCGCCCTAGAGGCGGATTTTCTAAGAAATTACTACTACTACTACTACTACTACTACTATTTTATTGCCAGTACAACACACACTAGGCAATTGCTATGAAATAACAAAACAGCAAGTGATAAACATGAAGTGTACACAGCCACTGAAGACCGAGGAGAGCCATTACCTGGCTACTAATGCTCGGCCTCGGAGGAAATCAGAAAAACAGACTGAGCGGATTCTTTCTTTAAAAATGTTTAAAGATCTACTTTCCACGATATTATTTGGGAGTGCATTCCATGCAGCAACAACTCGGGAGGTGAAAAAGTACTGACAAACGTCAAGTCGATATCTTTTGTGAAAAAGCTTCCAGTTGTGCCCTCTAGTAGTAGTTGTACGTGAAAACTCGAAGAAATAGTTAACATTTAGGTCAACATAACCGTGCATAATTTTATAGGCAAATATTAAGTCTCTTTCGATTCTTCTTTTTTCTTAGCTCTGCATATCTAATCGGGATAATCTTTCCGAATACGGTAATAGTTGCATACCTGGTAAATTTTTTGTGAAACGTCTTTAAGAGAGCTATATCCTTAAGCAAGTAAGGATTCCAGACTTCAGAAGCAAATTCCAATTTAGGTCTAACATAGGCATTAAAGATTTTTATAAGAAAAGAATGATTTCTTGTAACAAACGTTCTATAAATCATGTTAACCAGTTGAAAGGCAGCAGCAGCAATTTTTGAGCAATGAGTACTACTTTTGAGATCACTGGTCACATAAACCCCCAGATCCCTGACACAGGAAACCTTTGACAAAATTTCATTATCAAGGTGGTAATCATAGCATAATTAAATTAAGTTAAATACAAATATAAATAAAATAAGTAAAAATAGAAATGTTAAGCATAAGAGTAAGTAGGTACATAGTTGCGGAACGATTAACCAAGTTAAGATAGGTGACTAAAGCCTAAAGGAGAAAAATGTAAGGATAAGAGCGGGGGGTCTGGGGGGCGATAGCCCCCCAGAAAAGTTGGAGCTTTTTTAAAGATTTGGGATGCTCAGGAATTTTTTCTGGACACTTCTCTATGAAAAATTTAGCTGTGTCTACTTTGTGTCCAACTAAAAACTTTTGTGTCCAGCTAAGAAAATTTGTGTCTGGACACGCTCCTGGACACAAAAAACCGTGATATATAGTAAATCGACTACGCTCGTTTCATTGGGCATATTGCCGAAATCGACGAAGTGACCAGTGGTCACTACGGCCTGTGTGGCCTATTGACCACTGGTCAAACCCCTAAAAAAGCGTTTTTCGGCCCTCTGGCGGTACCCATACAGTAAATCCGTGTCGCTGAACACGATGGGCATACTGTCGAAGTCTTTGGCGAGGCGAAAAGGTTTTCTCCTTATATACCACCCACAAACAGAGGTTGCAGCGGCCGAAGCTTGGGGCGGAGGTTAGAATTCAGTGGCACTTATATTTATATAATCACTTCTCTGCTCTACCTACGGCACTGTTCAAGCTCCTTGTATCCATTGCCGCATTGCTGGAAAGGGATCCTTTAAAATGACAGAAGGACAAGTAATAAAAATGCTCCTCTGGAGCATGAAAAAGTAATATGGGTGATGGTGAGGTTGTAAAGTCAACAGAGGACTAGTCTAAAAAATGCTTAATATGGGGGCTAGGTTCAAAAAAAGAAGAGGACTAGGTTGTGGGCGAATTAATATGGGCACAGCTTCGCCGAGCAACCCATATTCGCGGGCTTTCACGCTTCGCCATGGCGATTGTCATATACAAAGCCATTATTGTCAGTCAATTATAACAATTCCAGCAGTTAAACAATCGCTGCAAGTTGCTTGCTTATATATATGTAAACTATATAGTAATTTGGTTCTGCTTGACTACGGCAAGCACCTAGAAAAAAACCAAGGCTATGATTGTAACGCTAACGGTTCAATAGAAATAGAAGATCGTCGGAGAGAGTCCTGAAATTATGGTTGAAATATAGACTTTTCTTATAAATGGTTAAAATACACAGTAAATATTAAGAGTTTATCGAAAGAAATGTTTGCTTCCACTAAAACTCGTTTATCATAGTTGTATATTATTTGTGCACCGTAACTAAAACTGAACACTGGTATACATATGTAATACGTATGTATATAACTTTTTCAGTCCGCGAATATGGGTTGCTCGGCGAAGCTGTGCCCATATTAATTCGCCCACAACCTAGTCCTCTTCTTTTTTTGAACCTAGCCCCCATATTAAGCATTTTTAGACTAGTCCTCTGTTGATTTTACAACCTCACCATCACCCATATTACTTTTTCATGCTCCAGAGGAGCATTTTTATTACTTGTATATATATATGAACTTTGTCTACCTTTTTGTTGCCTTGTCAGTGATCGAGGTTAACGCAATCATTTGCAAAATTCAAAATTTTTGCTTTTACTGAAAAAAGCATAATCTGGAAATTATGGATATTTTCCAGGTGTTCCTAGAAGTCATAAACTTCTAGTACCTTTAATAAATCTTTATCTCAAAATAATTTTTCCTCTTGCTAAGATAAGGGGCCTGCATTTGGGAAGGGGTTTGGGTATGGGTGCAAGATAAGGAGTCTCCGCCTGCTTTTAGGCCCTGGTCCACCCATCGTTCATGTTTAGGTTCAGTATTAATTATATTGATTATTTATACCTCTCTTGACTGCTGAGCGCTCCTTCAACTTGAAACTTTTGTCCTTCCGCCCAGTGTTTTTTTTGCTCAAAAAAGTGCGCAATGACACACTTTTTTTCTGAAATGAGCAAAAAATTTTGGGCTTGTGCGCACGCGTGCGCACCTTTTCTAGCGACACGGAGAGAAAATGACTAACATTTAGTTGCTCAAAGTGCTCAGAAAAATTGCTCCTGGCTCTCAATTTCACAAAAAATCTCCAATTTTTCCTGGGGGCTCCGCCCCCAGACCCCCGTCCATACTTGCCTGCTACTGGTTTATCGCTAAGTTGCGACCTAACTTTCAGTAAACATGCTAGCATTAATATACAAGCACCCATGGCCTAAAGGACGTGTGATTTTCTAGCTTGTATATATGTGCAACGCGCATTACATATTCAAGTTATGAAATAGCTGATTGCTAAATTTTAATTTTAGTTTGCAGTTTTTGGAGAAGTGTACAAAACTTTAACTACAGCTTCCGTGACAGCTAGGTTTACGTATGTTATTATCCGTGTTTTCTCCACCCACCGACAGTTCAAAAAGCATTCAAAAATAGAGATGCTCTGGGCTGAGCCCTGAAAATTACTGAGTCAGATGTCGGAATTTTCGCGTCATTTTCGAAAACTGCGTAATTTTCGATTAATTTTCAAACTAGCGTGTATTTTTATTTTTATATAAAGCAGTGAGGATTCTTAGGTGGCAAACAACTTAAAAATTGCCAAAAGGTTTCATTATTTTGCTAAATTTACAGAATAAAAATTTACTTTTATATCAATAAAACTTGAAGATTATCATACGTACGTGTAGTTAAATGGTTGCTATTTTAAAAAGTATTTTGCATCTTTGCCCCAGACCCGTCGTTGCAAAATTAGGTGAGTTTGCAAATTTATTCAGCCATTAAGTTCTGGCATCTTATAATCAACAGCTCTGAACATTGTAGAAAGGTCATGCAATTACTAATAAATGCAAAACAGAAATTCAATTACTAATAAATGCAAAACAAATTTTATGCTAAATTTTAGCATTTTTCCTGCCATGCGCACTTTTTTTGGAAATTGCGCAAAAAATTTTGGGGCAGTGCGCAGAAGAGCGCAAAAGTGTCCGAGCAAAAAAAACACTGCTTCCGCCGTCGTACTATTGCAACCATTTACCCCACACTGGCCCAGTGTTTCTTCAAAATGTCCAGTGGACATTTTCGTTTGCAAGCTTACGATTGCTGGACAGATTTAGGGATGGGTGGGCAAATTTACAAAATTTTTCCATTAGAATTTTAGCATTAATTTTTTGTTTCAATGACGGTAGTTTTGTGACATACCACCGGCATTTTTTTTAGGGTTTTGAAAGTGGAGGGGGCTTCGCCCGCCCCCCCCCCCAGGGAGGGGGAATGGGGGGGGCGAGCCAAATGTAAAAATATACAGATATTTTTAGCAAAAAATTAGCATTTTTAAAGTAAAAACGCAAAAAATCGCTGTTTTTAAGCTTAAAATGAGCTTATGAGTCCATAAATTAGCTAAAAATTGAGAAAATTTTTGAAAATTTGACCTCAAAAACCTAATTTTTGACAGTTTTGGGCGAGCCCCAAAAAAGTGGGAGGGGGCTCCAAAAAGTGGAGGGGAAACCGAAAAGTGGGGGGCCCCCACCCCCCCCCCCACTAAAAAAATGCCAGCACAGTAGCTTTCTCTGAGGTTTATTACTATGTGTCAATTGTCAGGTATGTCATTAAATTAACGTTAGCTTTGATGCGATATAGGGTCGTCATCATCATCATCATAATATCTGGGGCCAATCGGTGACACCATATAGCCGGGCTATAGAGACCATATAGAAAGTCCAGCACCCCGGGAGGGTCGTACCACAGGACGGCCAGGCCGTGGGAGCAATCAAGATGGGTACGTCGGGTTATCGATTTCCTGGGACAGCTCAAGATCAAATGCTCGAGCGTTTCTTCTTCCTGTAGGCAGTCGGAGCAGAGGGGGGAGGGACAGCCAGCTGGATCAATAGAATGCCTGTACTGAGCTAGGAGGAGGGATTTACCAGTTCGATGGGCCTTGGGGTATGCTCATTTCGCGGTTGGCAGGGACCAGACCGCGGTCTCCAAATATGGCCCTGGTTCTGTCGTGGCTGACTCCGTTATGCCACTCAGAAATCGTTTCCTCCTCAGGACAGCGTTGGCTGTTGGGAGATCGATTGGGACCAGGTCTTGTGACATTCTGCTTCCATTTCTAGCCAACCTGTCGGCCTTCTCGTTACCTCTAATGCCGCAGTGGCTAGGGACCCACATTATCTGGATCTGTATCTCAGCCCGTGAGAACAGTTCCAGCTGCTGCAAAAGTTTTAGTTCCAGGTCAGTTGCCAGAAGGCGACGTCCGTTGGAGAGGCAGTGAGTCAGTGTAGATTCGAATCAGATTGTAGTTCAGCCGTGAGGTAATTCCTTTGGAGCCATCTGAGTCCTTGGTGGACGGCATTCACTTCAGCCATGTAGCTGGGTGTTTTAAGGTGGTGATTCCTTTTGGTGTCTGCTCAAACCAAGTTGAAAGTTTACGAAATTTTCAAAAAACACCTAGTTTAGCGTGCTAACACCATCTGAGCAATCCCGCTTTAAAAATTTTACATTTGCGTTCAGAACAGTGTTTGCCAATTTCTGACAGTTAGGTAGCAGCAGCATTACTTTCATTCGAAAGATCTCGTTGTGCTCTACATGATTGCTTTTTGAAGCAACTTTCTTTCTTTTCCCAATCGTGAGATACAGCCAACTTTATCATTTTGGCGTCAAGAATTTGTCATTTTTTCCGAAATGATAATAATCCACTATTTCTTGAGCTACACATTCTGCACGATTAAACCAAGAGTATGATTTTAAAGGAAGCCAATTATCCGAGGCATGGTCGGAGGCAGGCAATTATGGTATAGGCGGTAATTTTTGAATTTGTTGTTTTTCAAAAACACGACCGAATTTTTTTCTGAGGATTGTGGAGCATTCACTGCCACGAAACCATTCTAACCAGGTAGTACCCGGCACGTATCTCTATTAGGTTTCTTATTCACTACGTATGCAAGATGGAAGACTGCCACTTAGCAGATGGCAAATCTGGAGTACTCCTTTAACACATGTGTTCTGCACTAAAATACCCCGTTTCTGACCTTTTTTAAGTTGCCCCGATTGCTGCTTTCTAGCTAAAATAATCACTTGACGAATTGAGAATTATAGGCAAAATTCAAGTTGCGCACGCATTTTAACTAATTTCTGCACAATGAGGAACAATTTCACAATAATTAAAAAAGTCTCCAGCTATTCCATAGAGGTATCGAATGATATGATCGATTTCACTTGAAAAAATTTTATTCAGTCTGCGAAAATTCCAAAAAATTCTATTTGCTAAAACATTACTTGACAATCCAATATAGTTTCATTGTACGTATTCGTTAAAACAAGAAAATGTTAGGCTACATTTTGATATAAAGATGGCTTCCTAACTCCAAGTAATGAATGGAGTAATAGCGGTTCAAATTTATGACACGAAAAGGAATCACCACCTTAAACTGCAATTCCGAAAATTCCTTAGAATGTTCTGCGAAGCCGGATTTTTTAAATTTAAAGTAAAATGATAAAGTCTGCCCTAGAACCTAATTTCTGCTGCTGGGCCTATGCTAGTGGGCTTTCCATAAACACCCTTCCCCCCCAAAATTGCCCCCCAAATTGTTCTCCCCCCCCAAAAGTGGGGCCCCTTTGGGCCTTCTTTGGGTAGAAGGCCAAATTTTCAAAAATTTTCCGCTTCGCCGGAGATTTTAGTCGATTTTTGTCTATTTAAGCGCTATTTTTGCACTTAAAACGAACTTTTTTGGCGATTACTATAAAAATAGCGCTATTTTTAGCATGTTTTTAGAAAAATTTTGAAAAATTTCCCCCCCCCCCCAAGAATGACTCGCCCTCGAGGGCCCCCCCCCAAAGAGCCCCCAAGAAAAATTCCCTAGAATAAGCCCAGTGCTGGCTGTTGCTCGCATGTCGGTCAACGGAAAATTTTTCGTTTTAATTCTCAGGACTGCCTTAGTGGCAGCGTTTGCTCGATATAATGTGGTTTTTCGAAATTCGAAAGTATATTGTTTCGAAAAAAACTAATTTTTTGACTCAAGATTGTGAGAATACGGATATATAGCATTGAAGATGGGTACAAATAGATTTCAAAGAGATATTAGAGAACGGAATGCAGCGATACAAAGTCCTATATATCTCCCGTAATTTACTTTTTTTAGTAAATTAGGGAAGGGAGGAGGAGTTTTCACGGGGGGGGTATCAGGGGGGGCACCTCCGTACCGTGGAAGTAGCCCCTCATGAAAAGACCCCCATAAATCCCGACGTCGTTCATACCCCATGTCAGGTGAGCCTCCTCACCCTCGTCGGTACTTCCCCACCTCATCCTGAATCCGAAATGGCCCAGAAATAAGTAGCCAGAAGTTAAAATATTTTGAAAATTTCTTAATCTGACAACATTGAAAATTTAGATTTCACTAAAAGTTGTCTTCCAACCCAGCCAAAGACTATTGAAATTTGAATCGTAACCAGTCATCGAAAGAGGGGCGGCGAACCAACGCAATTGTTTAAGATAGAAATTATGAATTGGGGGCATTGGCGGATTCAGGATTTTGTGGCGCGGGGTGCGGGTCCCCACGAAGAAATTTATTGGCGGATTCAGGATTTTGTGGCGCTGGGTGCGGGTCCCCACGAAGAAATTTTTCTGCCGGGGAGTCTGGGGGGCTATTTTTTGTTTTTGCAATAAAATTTGTGTTCAAATCGTTAATTCTTTACATTTTACAAAATTTTACGCATTTTTGCGCAAAAATGGAATTTTTCTACCAAAATTCGGACGCATTTCAAACTTTGTCTTCAAGACACTATGAATGTGCTGCTTGCTGCTAAGAAGAAGAAAATTCGCGCCGAGGGCGCGAAATTTTTTGCTTTTTCCCCTTTTTTCTATTTTTCTTTTTAATTTGTTTCCTACCTTCGAATCGCGACGGGGGGCCTCCCCGCCCCGACCTCCCCCCCCTAGATCCCCCTTGATTGGGGGTAGGGTTTCGCCAACCCCCCCCCCCCTCCCGCTTCAAAAGATGGATTGGGGGTTCTGAAATGTCTGGAGGAAAGCCCAACGTTTTTGGCTAACTTTTGCAAAAAATCCCCCTTGAAAAAATCCCTAAAACTACCTTGTGTATTAACATGAACACCTCATAATCAAATGACATAAACGACAGTGTGCATAGAACAAATGGGGGATGGGGGTGACGGGGAGGAGCCCCCCAGAAGTTGAGAATTTTAAAAAATTGCTAAAAAATCTGTAATGTAAACGTTTAAAAAGATTATTGTGTCTCGATTCTAAAAGATTAGCTACACCCCGTTAAACCCCGTATATATTACAGGTAGCAGAATATAATAAATAATTCGGTGGGTAACGGCAACAACAATATACGATGCTTAGTAGCTTAAAAATAGTAATTGCAACAGATAGAGTAAAGAAAGACAGAGCAATGGCTGCATCTCAGTGGCAAAAACAATAAAAAATATAGCGGGGGTCTGGGGACGGTAGCCCCCAGCTAGAAGCTAGAGCTTTTTGAAAAATCAAAAGCTTGAAACCTATTTTTCCGAGTACTTTTGCAAACATTTTCAAAAATTTGGCTGTGTATTCTGTTGTATAAATTTAAATTTGACTGTAAGTTTTGGCACTACTGTGTAAATAAATTCACAGTATTTTACACAAAAAACCATGGTCTGTATTGTGCAGACGCATTTAAACAAATCTCCGATGGATGAAATATTTTTAAGCTAACTGTTTGTTGCATTTGCTATGCCATTTTTATCCTGGAACTAAAATTGCTGAAGGAGGGTTAGCTTTGACTTGGTTGGAAAATTTATTAAGTAGAGGGCGGGGCGGAGGAAGGGGAACAAAATTGGGGATGGAGATGGGGAGAGGCGGGTATAGGAATATTGGTATAGTTCTGTGGGGGGTTGATTAATAATCATCTTTTATAGTGTTCTATGTTTCAGTTTGTTTTCCGTTGTTGCTTTTAGGACCGCAGATTTCACAGGCTACTGCCGTTGTTGCTCCTGTGGTTCCGCCACCTTCGGTTGTTACCGCCGTACCGCCACCAGGAGCTGCCATTGGCGATTATTCGGCTGGCTACCCGGCTGCAGCTGACATTGATCCAGAAGAAGCTGCTCTGTTGAATGATGTTCAGCAGTTAATGGAAAGAGATACTACCACAGCTGGCAGTCAGTATAACTACAGTCAGCCGCCACCTGGCTATCCAGCCGATAGTTATCCGCCAGATAGCTATGATGAAACCACCGGTGACAATTATGGATACTATGATCCTGCTGGTTTTGGATCGTTTGGTGGCGAGTCTTACTATGGTCTTCAGACGCGACGAGGACGTGCTGCCAGTAGTAGTCGGGGGGCCAGGGGGCGCGCTGGTTCCAGTAATCAGTAGGTTTTATTGCCTTTGGTAGTATTGAAACCCCCCTCTCTCTGACAAAATTGTCCCTACCCTCCCACTATCTGCTCCAGTCAGTTTCTAGTCTATAGGATTTATCGCCGTTAGCCCCATAATTTTCGCCGAGGGGTGAGGGGTATCGGTTTTAAATTTATTTTTTTTGACAAACTTTATGCTGAGGAACAAATTTTCGCGGGTAGCTTAAGATTTTGGGGATCCTCCTGATTAACTATCATAGGGGTCGCGGCAGCGACCCCTATAATATGTGTGAAAAGTGGCTGGAGACAGTGTAAAATAAGCTGCGCAGAAGCTGCGCAAAATCCTGCGCAGATTTCATGCGCAAATTGTAGAGCACATCGAGTTTAGTATGTCTGTGAAGTTTCAGCCCCGTATCACTTACCGTTAAAAGGTTGCGCCCCGGACCGGTTATGGCGGCGATGTTTTTTTCCGGTTTCTCCTATTTGATGGTTGTATTGAACATAATGTTCGCCGCTTTCACGTGATCTGCAGCGGTGGGCCAACCTAAAGGGCTATTGGGTCTAGTAGTAACCTCTAAAGAATTTAAGAATCACAACTTTTTTTGCGCCGCAGCTGCGCCACAGCGCCGCAGTGGCGCCGCAAATTCGGCTCATAGCGAAAAGTGACCATTTTTGTGGTCGTCGCTCAGGTCGAACGTTACGAGCTGGAGCTGATTTCTTTTTATATTCAGAAATTACATATATTGAACTAACTAACGGTCCAGGTTGCGTTTCTCTATCACTTCCCTAGCGACCACAGTGGTCCGTCAAAAATGGCGAAAATTCGAAAAATGAAAAATCGAAAATTCTCGCTATCTATTCAACTTTGAAAGCTCAAATCTTCCATACAATGGTTTTCTGGCACGGGGAATCGATTCCCCCAGTCAGTTTTACCGTCAGACCTATCCATCTTGCTGGGCTGGTTCCACTTTGCCGTCGGGAGGGTCAAGTCGGAAACCGCTTGCTGGAGATCCATAGTAGGCTCTACCTGCCTGGCCTCTCAAAACTTTGTCCATAGGGGTTTTCTGGTGCGCCCAGCTCATTCCCGGTATCCGTTTTGCCGTCCGACGCACCTATTTTGCTGGGCTGGTTCCACTTTGCCGTCGGGATGGTCAAGTCGGAAACCGCTTCCTGGAGGTCCATAGTAGGCCTTACCTGGCCTCTCAAAACTTTGTCTATAGGTGTTTTCTGGTGCGCCCAGCTCATTCCCGGTGTCCTTTTTACCATAGGACTCATCCATCTTGCTGTGCTGGTTCCACTTTGCCGTCTGGAGGGTCATGGCGGCAACCGCTTCCTGGAGGTCCATACTAGGCTCTACTTGGCGTCTCAAAACTTTGTCCATAGGGGTTTTCTGGTGCGCCCAGCTCATTCCCGGTATCCGTTTTGCCGTCCGACGCACCTATTTTGCTGGGCTGGTTCCACTTTGCCGTCGGGATGGTCAAGTCGGAAACCGCTTCCTGGAGGTCCATAGTAGGCCTTACCTGGCCTCTCAAAACTTTGTCTATAGGGGTTTTCTGGTGCGCCCAGCTCATTCCCGGTATCCGTTTTGCCGTCCGACGTACCTATTTTGCTGTGCTGGTTCCACTTTGCCATCGGGAGGGTCAGTCGGGTGG
Organism: Trissonchulus latispiculum; assembly: GCA_030248195.1. Classification (NCBI taxonomy): domain Eukaryota; kingdom Metazoa; phylum Nematoda; class Enoplea; order Enoplida; family Ironidae; genus Trissonchulus; species Trissonchulus latispiculum. The sequence goes on along the minus strand of JASAND010029808.1, from coordinate 43,212 downwards.
GGGGGGGGTCAAGTGGTCGATAATAAAATTTTTCAAAAGTGGTCAAATTTGGTATCAAATGAAAGCTCTAAGTGAGCTGAGCAACTTTTGTCATAGAACTGCGTACCCAAAGTGGCTGTAAAGTGCTGTGGTAGGGTGGGGTGGGGACTTAGGCTATTTTGGGTCAAAAATAAAATTTTTCAAAAGTGGTCGAATTTTGTATCAAATGAAAGCTCTAAGTGAGCTGAGCAACTTTTGACATAGAACTGCGTACCCAAAGTGGCTGTAGAGGGCTGTGGTGAGGTGGGGAGGGGAGTTAGGCTAATTTGGGTCTAAAATAAAATTTTTTAAAAGTGGTCAAATTTGGTATCAAATGAAAGCTCTAAGTGAGCTGAGCAACTTTTGTCATAGAACTGCGTACCCAAAATGGCTGTAGAGTGCTGGGGTGGGGACTTAGGCGATTTTATATATAGGTCAAAAATGGAATTTTTTAAAAGTGGTTCAAATTTGTGTCGAATGAAAGTCCTAAGCGAACGGAACAACTTGTCATGGAGCCACCCACCCAAACTTGCTGTGCCAAATAACGTCACGTGCCTATGAAACTGTTGTCTTTACTTCTTCAACCGGAATTAAGGATATATATAGACACAGCCAACACACACATATTATCCTCTTTTGTGCGGAGCATTTTTGTTACTTGTATGTATATATATATTCCCCAAAATTAAACTTAGTGTTTAGTATAAAACGTTATCGAGTCTGATAAATTTTTGAGCAACGCGTCGTAAAAGGTATTTCTGCATTTTTGAGCTTTCTGCATTTTGCCAATTTATTCTTGAGCCTAATTGAATTTGATTAGTATGTATATATAACATACAAGAGTGCATAGTGATAAAAGTGTGGCAGTAGGGGGTTCTCTGTTATTAGCTGTTGAGGCATTCTCCACACAGCAATTTCTATGTCTTTCTAAAGCTTTAAACATGTCACAAATTCGATTAACGACTTATGAACAACAGCGACCTTACTTTTTCTTTCAGGGGTTCAGGATCAGGTGTGCCTCCCCCTCGCCATAAATGCCACCCAGACTTGGGTTGCCCCCCGCCCAGTACTCGGGAATTCCCGAGGGATCTAAACGACCCCGAAAAATTTAGTTGCAAAATAGGATTACATTCAAAATTTTTTGGATTCTTCGGAATTTTTCCTAGCCGCTGGTGGGTTCATAACATCGTGACGGAGGTGCGGTAACCCAGAATGGAAATTTTTTACATCTGGCGATGGAGCTGCCAGTAACTGAAGCAATTTTTGCTGTAGAATTATTCTAATCTGTAGTTCTTTCCATTTTGAAGACGCAAGAAAATTTTTTTACAATAAAACTTGTCTGGGCTCTAGAGCGGTTTTTCCCCCTCCACATTGCGCTGGGGTTTTTTACTGGGGGGGGGCGGGGGGGGGGGCCCCCCCCCGCCGCCCCCCTCCCGTTTTTCGGGTTCCCCCCACTCGACCTCTTTCCCCCCACTCGTTCCCCTCCCCACTTTTTTGGGCTTCCCCCCATTCACCCTAAGGTGCCCAGAAAATGCCAAATTTTTAGGATTTTTGGTCAAAATTTTCAAAATTTTTCCGGCTTCGCCGGAAATGTTTGGTAAAAATCGTCTATTTTGGTGCCAAAACTTAATTTTTGAGCACGTTTAAGCTTAGTTATAACAGTATATGTAGAAAACAGGCTTTTTATACGTTATTTTTGGCATTTTTAGCCCATTTTATTTCCCCTCACTTTTGGACCACCCCTCCCCCCCACTTATTTTTGCCTAAAAAACCCCAGTTTCGTACTCTCAGTCGACATCTAAAATGATCTGGGCGCTTTTAATCGTAGTTCTAAAGGCAGGCAACCGGCTAATTTTGCTGTTTTTTGTTAATTTAAACCACTTTTGACTTCTCTTCCCTCGTTTCCCAAGTTTTACTTCAAATGGTGGGGGGACCCCATTCATACTTTCCTACCCCCCACTTCTGGGTTTTTTAATGGTGATGCTCCAGCCACTCTTCCCCCCTCATTTTCCTGCTTTGCCGGGATTTTTTGTTCTAAAATACTCAATTTCGTACTAAAACTGAAGTTTTGAGCAGTTTGTTACAGTTATATATAGCTAATTTTACCGTATGTAGCATTTTAGGCCATTTCATTCCCCCCGCTTTTGGTCTTCAGGGTATTTTTAGGGTTTTGCGGAAGGGGGAGATTTTTGAAAAAATGAGCTAAAAATTGGTATTTTTGGCGTATTTTACACGTAGAAAGGCAAAAAGTTCTCAAAACTGCTAGGATTTAAGTTAAATATAGCCATTTTTACGAAAAAATTTGCACCCCCAAAAATCCCGGGAGGAAGCAAAAATCCCAGGCGGGGGAAGTTTTTTTTGGGGGGGAAGGCATTTTCGGAGGGAGATCAGTTTCGGGGCCCCCCGATAAAAATACCTTGGTCCTACCGCCCACAGTGTTTGGCCTAGAGATAACCCATACGTTTTCGTTAAAAAATCTCAGTGTGCTAATATAGGGATTTGCAAAACGCGATGTGTTTAAGGGTTTTCCTCCATAAAACAATAAGCAATTAATAAAGAGAAAAATTAAGTTTTTCTGCTCTTTCTTCATGTTTTTAATTACTTGCATTCATTAAAATTTGTTAAGCGTATATATCGAAAAAATTGGTCTTACCCGGATGCACCCCAGTTTTCTTTCCTCCAAATATTTTGGGGAAAGTTAGAGGACAACAAACTACTGCAGCCAGACAGTCAGTGTTGCTGTTATATACTGTTTTCGAGCACTAGCTGACAACTGCCACACTCTTATCATTGTGTACTCTTGGACCATGTAAATTGCTTCCTTGGCATTGTTGGCTAAGTTATACCATTAAAGCTGCTAGATAATTTTTAGCTGTGGTCTGACACTCATTTATGAGAGAAATGTTAATGCCTCCTCCACTCTGGCGTCGGTTAAAATAATTGTTTTCCAATGGTGGGGCTGGGGGGTATGCCAGTCACATGTACATTACTCATAATGTTCCATAAAAAACTTTAGGAAAATGTAAACTATATAAACTAAAAATTCTTACAGGGTGGGGTGCAGCGGGATGGATGCAGGATTTGAAAACGGGGGGGGGAGGGGGAGTCTGGACTCTGGACATAAATTTTCCAAAAATGGTCAAATTTGTATATACTGCGAACGGCTAAAACTTTCGTTTTGGCTCCCAAGAGGGAAAATACGGTGGTTCTGACCCCATGAGCCCCCTCCTCCGGATACGTCCCTGCGGTGAAGGGTTGAACTTGGGCTTGGAGCTCCAGCACAATCGCAATCTTTATGGGTTGGATTCTTTTTGATCCAAGGGGGGAGGTTCTTTGAAATTAAAGAACTTTTATCGAAAAACGGTGTTGGTACAGGTTCCTGTATTTTGGGACTTAAAAGCCCATTTGTCATTAAAATTCATTAAGGTTTGCTACAATAATATCATTTCGCTTTGAAAATCTTTCATAACAATCGTGGCCTGAAATTTTAAGTTTTAGAGCTATTAGCATAGCTTTCATCTGCCACACGTGTAACTACGATCACCCTGCTGTGATAAGCTTATTAGAATGCACTGAAGACTTACAACTTTGCCCTTCAGAGTATTCTTTGATTTCTTACTTCCTTAAGAGGTCCAGCAAAAATTGATTTTCGAAGTAAAAACAGAACATCTTCTGAAAAATAAGATTTGGACAGCTTCAACAGTGCAGTTTTGTGGCATGTTATGCACTATATATGTGCCTAAATAGAAGGAAAAAATGTGAAATTATGAAAATGATGATGCATTGTTTTGAACACAGATTTTTAGCTCATCCGGAAAGAGGTTTTGCATACGCATGCTTGATGCAATCGCCGAGAGCTATTTTTCATTGTTTTGCGTTTGGTCCTTTTGTTCGGACGAACTAAGCGGTCATACTTGAAAACTTTGACGATCAAAAATTTACATTTTTCGTAGCAGCATTTTCTGCTAGTAGCATCTTCTGGCCTTTTAAATTTATTCTGAACCTTTAAATTTGGATACCTTTCAACTTCCAGTTAACCTCCGCTGAGCGAGGTAGGCTGGCTTTTTCCTACGGGGGGTGGGGTGGGGTGGGGGGTACCCCCAGAAATCCCAGACTTGGGTCACCCCAAAAATTGCTCCTCTCCAGGATTAGGGTATGCCGGTCCCCCAGACTTCAGAAGCCAACAGAAAAGTAGGGTTTTTAGGGTAAATTTTCAAAAATGTTTCCGGCTTCGGCGGAGCTTTTTTATCATTTTTATCTATTTTAAGCTTAAATTTAGGTTAACAATAGTTAAATTTGTAGTTCTGTAGTAAAAAAGCTATTTTTAAGCATTTTTCAAAAAACTTTCCCCCATAGAAATTTGTTCCCCCCAGAATTGGAGGGCCACCCCCAGACTTCCCCCTCAGAAATTTTTGCCTAGGAAGAAGCCAGGGTAGGCGGTGGGCCCAGTGGGGGGGAGTTCTGTTCACCTCTCCGAAGTTGTACGCCCCTCAAGAGTTTCTTTCCATGTACTGTGGCAACTCCATTTTGCAAAATAATCAGATTGCTGAGTCATCGAGGTTTTGATTAACCTCCTCTGGCCTTCTTGCAGGTCAGATAGGGCCGAGCTGGCTGTTCTTCTTTGGACAGGCTGGCAGCAAAGGCGCTCACCACGCTCACCCGGCTTCGCCTTTTGCATTTTTCATTGATTTTTTGACTACTGAAACTGATACAAGTTTTGATATAAACTGTTTTGGCTTGTCAAAAAGAGCATTTGCTACAGTTTTCAAACATTGTTATTGTTAGTGTGTCAGCATCTGTTCATACCCATAAGTGTCTCACCCTTATTTCTCTTCTTTACTTCTATGAATCTTTGTAAAAATTTCTTCAAATTAAAAATTAAAAAATCTTCAGGTTCTAAGGCCTCCGCTCCGCTAGAATTTATGGATGTCAAACTTCAACATTTTTTTCACTACCCCCACCCCGCCCTCCCATGAAATTCTAATGTGGGCGTTAACACCGGCAAAGTTTAAATGTTAAGTTTTTAATGTTTAATCCATCCCAGGTGATCCCCTAGTTTTTGGAGAAGGGAGTAGCTTCGCTATATTGAGGAATGGGGATGTTGTTGGTCTGGATATGGATGGATGCAGTTTTTAAGTGATTTGTTTTGGGGAAATTTTCTCTTTGATAAGCAGAAATTTGTCACTTTTGCGTAATTGGCTGGTTTTGGGAAATAAGTTTTGGGGTATCTACTTATAACAGAGCTTGATTTTATAATATCTGCTCGTATGCCTTTCCCCAGCGTCCTCAATGGATCTTTTCCCATCCTACAAATGAAAATGGTATAAAAGGGATGGGGGAGCGGAGTGGAATCACTATCGTTGATAGAAAAAATTTGGAAGGGAGGCAAGCCAAATTTTTCTGACATTTGAACTGTAACTAAACTCTGCGGAGACCGATTTCAAGTACAAGCAGGTATTTTTGATGTGTTTTCGTGTAAAATTGGCCCCGGACGTGAAACTTTGTTGAAAATTTTTACCCGAATTCATACTCGGTATCAAAATTTTTCTTCCGCCTCCGACTTCGGAGGGGGCTTGTCCCCTCGCCCTCCCACTTGGCTACGCTACTCCTCCAGATGTAAGATTTGTATATAGATCTCAAGTTGCACATTGAATTGAAACGTATATGTATATCGCAAAATTTAATGCCGTAGCAAGGTGACGAACCAAATCAATATTTTGAGCCCCTCTTACTGAAACCAATGTAAGAATGAAACGAAATGAAAGTCGTTTGCCGTCAAAAATATTTGTTAATTTGCCTGTGTGTTTGTCTCCGTACGCATCACCTCAGTTTTTATACAGTTTTTTACAGATTGAATTGAAATGAGTTCGTGTCCATTTTAAATTTTTCTTGACAGGACATCTTTTAAGACGGAAACAACTCCATGGTGGGGTCCTAGGCACCTAACCCATTCTGACAACCTCAGCCCATCTGCTGCGCGGTGTCGGACTGTAGGGGACCCATCATTTGTATGTTTATGGATTTTTAATTGTTGAAGGAGTGGTCGTGGTGGTCGACGTCGATACGTTGACATTGATGGTCAGTTTGTGGCGGCAGAAGCGGGAGAATCCCTGGTTGAGGAGGACAACTGGCAGCAGCCCTATTTGGAGGCATACGGTGAAGAGGAACCGGAGTCAGAGGTTTATGATGAAACTGAGGAAGGTTACTACACAGAATCGCAAAGATTTCCGCCCTCTGGATGTATGTTCTCTTATGATTCGTAGAGCCTTCAGGTTTAACTATCGATACTATTCATTAGTATCTTACAAATTAAGTAGTATTTGCTTTTATAAACATTGGTTTATTGCATTTCTGATCGATGTCTGATTGTGTGTAGAATGACGTATAGTTTATTTTCTGTCCTATGCTGAGACGTAACTGAACGATTTCACTAGTTTGCAGATTGCAGAATGGTTTCTCTGGGCCAAAAGAGGGTGGGAGGAGAGGGGGTACAGAAAAGGGGAAAACAGTATGTACCCAATTCCGCTTTTTTCACCACTATAAACTCAGCCTGAAAACGTTTTTACCACGAATGTGTAAACTGTAATACTGTTGCTTTATAGTATATAGTTGTGCACGATTACTTAGACCAAGCTTAATGCTATGTCGGCCAGTTCTTTGTCGCTATGTGTTTGTTCTCTACTTGTTTGTGTGCGTTTTAGTTAGTAAACCACCTCCAATGCCTAGAAATTTCTTGAATGTACCGAAAGGAACGCCCATTGGGATTTTTGAGGATCTGGCTAAAAATCCAATGGCAGCAGCATCTTTGGGTAAGTTGGTATATATATTAGAAATATAAATCTGCGAGTTTACGAGCAGACTCTAGTTTGAATTCGAATGTAGCAGCGGTGATGTGTAGGTTGCACTTATATTTCTCTTGAAAATTTCTTTTGTCTGTTTTTGTTACTAATGTAAGGAAGGAGTAATAGTGTCGAAGCATACCTCACAAACGTTTTAATCAGTTTGTTCTCTCCCTTTTGACTGCACCCAGACTTTAATCTTGACACTTTAGGATTTAGGACAGTCAATTTAAATTGCATACTGGTGCTTTTTGATGCGCTACATTTAGAATTGCAAAGTGTTCAAATTATAGCGAAATCCACTGTCCATTAGCAGTTGTGACGTTTGTGTTTTAGTGTTTCTGTTGTTAACTGTTTAAGTTTATTTTTGTTTTGTAGGTCCTCCAGAACCCATGTTTCCTTGGCAGTCTAAGAAATCCTCATATAAATCTTCCGAGTTTACGTCAAGTTCTAAGTCTAAGCCATTGGTAGAGGCTTCATCCTCTGCTAAAAAGTCTACCACTGGTTCGGATGAGCAAAAGTCGATTCCGTCTCTATTTGCGCCGTTTGTTTCCAGACCTGTCGTGCCCAAGAAGCCTAAATCGAGTGAAGAAAACAAGGAGAATCTGACGAAGAAAAGCAACAGCAATTTGAGAGGAGAAGAAAACGGAAGTCGCGGTGAAAGCCAGCAAGTAGTGAAGGAAGCAGACAAAAGTGACGAAGACGACGACGACGATTTGAATATGTACGGAACGCCGGCCAATGCGTCGGCGGCCACTGAAGGCCCACAAAGCAACAAACAGTCCAGTGGCGGTTCGACTGTAACCCCTGACGAGGCAGAGCGACGGGCTGCTGAGCTGAAATCGATTGCGGAACGAGAAATGAAGCGAGCTGAGGAGGAACGGAAACGACAGGAACAGACGAAAGCTGCCCAGTTGCAGCAAACGATTGCTGCAATGAAACAGAACAGTGGGAAGCGTTTCAGTGAATCTCCGGCTGCAAAGAAGCCTAGGCAAGACATTAGACAGGTTAATGGCGATAATCAAGACGAGGATCAATACGGTCAGAGCAGTAATGCCCAGTCGTCAACCAGTAATGAAGAGCCAACGGTACTCAGTAATTTTGGTGATCGTATTGCGGCTATTTTGGGCAAAAAGCTTACTTGACTGACGCCTGATATAGCTTGTTTGTAGACTGTTTGTTGGATATTGATTTACGCATATACGTACGTATGTCCTCACAGAATACGACATGTAGTGCTGGATGATTTTATATTCTGATAGATGAATAGGCTGGTATGCTCAGGTCCGCACCCAGCATTTTGAAAAGCGGGTGGGGTGGGATCCAAGGCCAAATGCAACTGGGGGTCTGGGGAGGGGGCGAAGTCCCCCTGAAGTCTATGAAGCTCATTGGTTGTTTATTTCTTACAAAAAGTAAATTATCGAGCCGAAGGCGCGAAAATATTTTAAAAAATAGCTGATTTTGCCATAAAAATAGCCCCCAAAAGAGGGGTCTAAAACCCATGAACCCCCCACCAGGTGCGGCCTTGGGTATGCACGCGGTGTAGGCGTAACTGTTATTATAATTGCATCTTTTCCCGATCTGATTGTTGGTGTTGTGTCATTTTTGTCCTTTGACCTTGAACAACTTCATAGGAGAAGTGACAGTGGTTGTATTTGTCGGTATGTATTGAGGAGTTTTTTCAGACCGAGGAGAAGATTTTACCAAGCGCCGATGTCGTGTTCTATACTTTGGGCTGATTGTTTTCCAAAACTGTGGCTAAAAATCGAAGTACGATATTAACAGAAAAATAATATACCTGCAAACGCTTTTAGGCGGATGCCGATTTTTTGGGAGCTCCGTTCTCAGTTGAACTGTATTGTAAGCATGCATGCCCGTTTGTGGTGTAGATGTTCTTGTTTCAGCATTTTTCAAGATTTACAGTTGCTTCTTGTTTATGCTTATTCGTTTTATTTTTTGTGACATTGGGTTTGTGATGACTAAATGTGTTAGTTTTTGTCAGCAAATGCTAATCCTTTTGAGTGTCCAGATAATCCATTCTCTACTCCCGGTTGATAATAAGACAGTATGGCTGTGTTGAGGCCAGTTCCTCGGTGTATTTGGTAGAAATGGTGTCGAGCCGCAGTCATTACAGACCCTTTAAAAAGGCTCTTTTCGAAATCAGACCTATGTTGTCAAAAACTTTGTCTAAAAACTTAAGTGATGTAATTTTTGCTTGAAGCTGTGTAAAATGGTAGTAGTTTTGTTCTTAGGTATACAGAAATGTACAACTTAAGACGTTATTTGTTTCATACTCATTTTCATTTGAGTTGTCACCGTTTCCTTCGGACTGAGAGTCCGGGGATAAGCACCGGTACCCTATAGCCGTCTGTAGGTTGGAGTTCTCTCCGGGGGTTACTTTACCTTTCCCGGTACCAAGAGTACACATAATCATAAGAGTATGACAAGTTTCACACTCTATGCAGTGAAGGGCAAAACTGTGCTATGCGCGCTATCGGCTGACCAACCCCCCACGAATTGACCCCCTCTCACACCGCCCGTATATGGGTACGTGGAGGATATGAGGAGGAGGTTTAAGTGTGTATGTGTAACACTTGTATGTAGAAAATATGCTAAGCGAGTGAGCGACACCCGTTTGGGACTATGTATGTACCCATGTATAGGGGCGGTGTGAGAGAGGGTCAGCCGATAGCGCGCATAGCATAGTTTTTGCCTTCACTACATGAGTGTGACGCCATTCATACTCTTATCATTACGTACTCTTGCCTGTACTCGTTTTCGGATATTTCTGGAGGAACTAGCCTATAACCACTGTCACGATTGAATATTGCGGAGGTCGTCAATGCTTCGAATTTCTTAGCTCTCAGTTTCAGATCCATTCTAGCAGCTTTATTTTATATATTTATTAAGTAAGATGCAAGATTAAAGGTTGTTAATATAAGGCAAGAAGCTTAGCTGAAATGCAACATGTTAGTCTTCGCAAACAGCGACAAAGCTACACACATCGCAGTGTTAATAAAAATGTTTTGTGGTATGATTTAAGCTATTTCATCGTTTTGTTTTATGAAGTGCGTCTATGCGGACAAGTTTTCCTAAGAAAGCATGTTTTTATTATGTAATAATGTAATGTAGCAGATGTTTGTTACGAGTACACAATCCTTGTTTCCACTTTTTGTTTTTCATTATGGATTATATGCGTATTGCGTAGTCAATAAATCTGATGTTGGTTTTAACTTGGCATTTCAATAGGATATAATTTTAATTTTAATTGCTAAATTGGCAATTAAGACAGGTGCCTGAAACCAGTGGTTAAGGGAGTCTGGTTAGAGTTTGGAAATGCGATTGTAGGTTATGTTTCAGTTTCAGTCGGTGGACGAAAATAATTTCAGTTTGTTTCAATCGGGAGGGCAAAATAGTTTCAGGTTTAACTTTAGTTTCAGGCGAGCTTTCTACTGTTCATTCAAAAAACCTTAGTTTCCAGCCTTCAGAAATAAAAGGCATACACTAATGAGTGTTTATACTCCCACTGCAGAATCTTAGCGAAATAGCAGAACTTTCAAATATGGAATACTCGTTGCAAGGAAAGACAAACTATTTTCGGTTCGAGTTTCAGGTCTTTGCTCAAAGTAGCTTCAGTTTTAATCGGCGGCCTGTATGAGTTTCAGTTCATCCTCCAAAAACAGTTTCAGTTTCAGTGACTGAAAATGGACCCTAGTTTCATTTGCAGTCACAGAAACATGTCTAGTTTCAAGTGTAAGCATTGCGCGTTCAAGGTTCGGTTTATTTAAGTATATATTAGTACACCATTAAATGAGGCAATGACAGGAGTCGTGTCGTTTCCTAGCAGGGCAGTATGATATTTGGAAGCTTATTGAGTATTTCAGGAAAGGTTTTGCAACAAGCACACTTGTCTCATTAGCTTAAACCTAGACCTGAGGGGCCTTCAACTTCAATCTGTGATGATCTCTGCTTGTAAAAATGACTTCCCCTTAACAAGTTAGCGTATTATAAATCAGTAAGCTGTGCTATAAAGTATCTTATCTGAACCGGTTCGATTCAGCTGAGTAGTGAGACTTGTAAAGTGATGAAATGAAGTCTTGGTATAGTGCTAACAAAAAACATTTGATGGCTTCTTCCTACTTTTAGGTTTATGTAAGACGCTATGCCTGCAAGGAATGTGGAAATTAAGGTTAGAATCCGGGATTTTTCATCATTGCGAGATCGCGTGATCGCACTAACCGGCTGTGCTGAGCCTCACCAGACCTTGAGACAGGTTGATACATTCTTTGTTTGCCCCAGTGGACGACTGAAGTTGAGAGTGATAAACGATCAGGCATGTTATTATTAGATTCTAATTTCCTACTTTGTATAATAGTCCTAAATGGACTGAAATGATAAAATAGTGTCGTTCGAACTAAGAGGCCCAGGTATTGTATACTGTACCACTAAAGCACGGCAAAGCCAAGCTGAGAAGTGAATTTGAACCGGTATGATACAACTGAAACTGCAAATAGCCAACATGGACTAATATTTTAATTGCAGGGCTTGATTTTGTGCAGGGATTTAGAGTTGGGACCGGTTCCTATTTTCAAAACCGGTTCCGGTTCTAGAGTACCGGTTCCGGTTCCGGTTCCGGTTCTAGCTTCCGGTTCCCGGTTCCAAGTACAAAATTCGTAGTTACATTTTAACATTATTTAATATTGGATGCAGGCCACCAGCAAGGGTTATACAATTCAAATTATAAAGCAATACTGCAAAACAAGTGGAATAGGTAATGCGATAATAACCAACTGGGTTAAACTTTTTTGTTTACTTAGAATTTTAAAGTTTTTGCCTTACCTTGAATTTGCTCCATTACAAATGCTGTTACTATATATATGCACAACATACACTAAAACTTGTAAAAAAATTAAAACTTTAGTATGGTCGAGCAAATTGTTTCGATAATTCACGGTGAGATTCTACTGTGCATCTAAATGCAGACAGCGCCTTCTGAACAGAATCTTGTAAATTGCACAACGTTTCAGTAAAACATGCTGAGAATTGAGATATACTGGAGCTTAAGTTTTTATTTCTTTAAAAAGAGTACAGTGTCAGAAGCAAATAGTTTCCAAAACATTTAAATGCATTTAAAATATTTAAAAGCTGAAAGCCAAATTGGAAAGAAGAACATATATATTAAAGTTATATTTAACGAGGAAATGTACAGTCGCCTGATTACCTACACAAAATAGCTAACAGATACTTCTACACGCTGTTCCATTATTTGAACTTTGATTGACTTTCGTCTCCGTTGCCGATGGCTTAAAAATACGAAAATAAGTACTCAACTTTCCAAGTTTTCTACTCCTCTAAAATTTACTATTTTTTAAAAAATGTTGCTTAAATCTTGCGTGCTGACAACACCACCTTCCATTTACCAATTTTTTGAGAAGATATATACTCTATTTCCGACTACATCCCATCGAGCTATCATCTTTTCTATGAGGTTGATATTCAAATATGTAAGCTGGTTAAAGTTTTCATTCGGCGACGTATCGTTCACGTCTGAACGAAAGTGCCCGTCTTTCATCAATTACAATTGGAATTTTAGGACAGAAAATTTCAAAAATTCGTTAAAATTAATTTAGAGACATTTTCACAACTGCATTTTGTAATACACACCAAAATTACTTAACAAAATTTGAAAAATCAGAAACATGAAAACAAAAAATTACGAAATTCCTTCCGGAATAAAGGAAGTAGAAATTTTCCCATACAATACATGTTCCTAATTTTACAAGTATGTTTAACATTTAATTTTTGTCTTAACAGACGGGATAATGTCACTAGTGTTGATTCAAAGAAACATTTGAAATTTCTCTTAATTCTATGCCTCGGCTTCAGTGAAACCTGAAACGTGCCTCGATCGCCTGAAAAGGGGAAGCGGTGAGTTTGTGTCACCTTCAGTGGAAGCTGAAGCTGTCGTTTTCAGTTTAGGGTCTAAATTTATTCTATGGAGTGTCAGCTTCAGTTTCAGTTCCAATAATTGTACCTTCATTTCACGTTTAGTTTGAAACTCTTAATTATTATCAGTCTCATCCTACATATTTCGCCTTCAGGTCTAAATTTGTTTAGTTTCAGTTCAAACTAGATTTTTAGTTTCAATTTCAGTCATTAACATGAAAAAGACAATAAGAATGGCAACAGCGAATGGCAACCACAAAAACAAAATTCAGCTTTTGCAAAATTTAAACTCCTGCAAAAAAATTAGTTCAAGTCCATTTTTAAGAGTGGAACCGGCCGGTTCCAAATCCTACCGGTTCCGGTTCCGGTTCCGGTTCTAAAATTCCTTCCGGTTCGGTTCCGTTTCCGGTTCCGGTTCAGTGGAACCGGTCCCAACTCTACAGGGATTAGTTTCGTCTGATGAGCGGTCTGAGCGCTCCTAAGGATTTAGGAGAATTGCTAGTAAGGAGGAATCTTTTGAAACGGGATTCTCCTAAGTCTCCTCCTAAGCTGGACTTAGGAGCGCTCCTAAGCTTAGGAGCGTCTTTTGAAACGCCTCCCTGTCTCAGTTTGCGCCATCCTACATAGTTCATCATTCTGTGTTGCAATGCAATGCAACTATAGTTTATGTTGACAGTTTTTGGCTTTTATCATTTTTTATTATTTTTCTACCGTTGTAGAAGGAAGGCGAGCTCAGTCATTATGACCGTCCAAATGTGGCAGGAGTGAAGCTTTCAGACTACGTTAAGTCCACTGTACCAGATGCATCGGCAATGAAAGCAAGTTTTAAGTTAACATAAATATTCTTTTACTGTGCATGTGACGTGGTTGTTAAAATAAGCACAAAATGAGATGGACTGACGGATCTCTTTAACTTTATCCCCCCCCAACAAAAGTTGGTCAACTTCAAAGGCTAATTGCAAGAGATCAAGAGAACGTTAGAGCATGATTTATACATCGTTGGAGATGTGCTCTATTTAATGGTGTAAGCAGTTTGCTGTAGCTTGCTGCTATTAAAAGTTAAGCTTAACAGACTATCAAAGTTACCGCTTTTTGCAATTTTTGGCAGTCTTTTAAGCTTAACTTTTTATAGCAGCAAGCTACAGTAAACTGCTTTACACCATTATCTCGAGCATTCCAACGATGTATCAATCATGCTTTAAAGTTCTGTTGATCTCTTGTAACAAGCCTTTGAATTTGATAAACTTTTGTTGGGGGTGGGGGTAAGTTAAAGAGATCCGGTCCGGACTGACTTTATCGAATGAATGATATATACTGAAAAATTGTGTAATCTTGGCTCGTTTAGACGGTCTTTGGAAAGATGAGCCGTCAAAAGTAGCAGAACTTAACAGTGAGTTTTGTTTATGTCCATCAACCATCTAGTATCAGTGAATACTGACCCGGTCTACTCTCCAGCAGTTAAAATCCTGCTGCCGGTTACTGCGTTCAATACTTTAGTCTGATGTTACGTTTTAGGAAATTCTTACAAGAGGTTATGGTATTATTGGTGAAGTTCGAAAGGCTAGAGATTTATGGTTAATTGATCAGACTCGAGTTCACTTGGATACCGTTGATTCTTTGGGCACTTTCGCTGAATTAGAGGTTTGTTTTTGGCCTTGAAAATATTTTTTATTGAAATTGAGTCGCCCATTCAGGCCAAGTTGCTGTATCAACTGAGCCACTGACCGGGTCACCCTCACCCTATCAGGAAACCGTCCATCACCTTGCATCTCAGAATTTTACTCATCTCATTTCAAATCATCAGCCTGTTTCATCTCAGAATTGTTTTACAGCAAGATTTAGCATGTTGCACTTATGCCTTTGAAATAATATTGTTAGTAAAATATTGGGAATATTCTTTTGGCAAGCCGGGTCGGGCTAAAAAATTCTGCCAGTGGGGCGGACTGGGCCGGGCCGAGCAAACCTTTGGAGCGAAGGAATCCGACCGTATATACTCACCTCGAATTCATGGGATTCTGTAAAGCCGCTTTGTTTTATCTAATCTGCAAGTATAAAATGGGAAGAAGGCGTAGGTAATTGATTGAAGAGCTTGCTCAATCAACCGCCGGTCCTGTGGGTGTAGTTGTTACGTCTATTTTCAGTTTAGTATTAGCTGTAGTTTGATTCCTGGCAGGACAGTTTTTTACTTTTCTATCCTTCAGTTTATTGCTTACCTTATACAAGCTTAACAAATTATATGTCTACTTTTTGTAGGTTGTTCTTGGCGCTGATCAGACTGTTGAAGATGGTGAAAAAATTGCCAACAAGATTATTGCTGATTTGAACTTAACTGCTGGGTCAAATGAAATCATTTCCGAAGCCTACATTGATTTGTTAACTTCAAAGTAAACAAACATTCCACCGCTGTTATCGTTGTTGCTGCCCCCAAATGGTTGCAATTTGAATTTACGGCTTAGAGTAATAAACACCGGTTGTTGTTGCGTTAGACTGGATTAGATTTAACTGAAGGCATTATTTGAATTGAATACAGTACTTAACACTTTACTTTGATTGAATTTGAATACTTTACCTTAAATTTTCCCTAAGTTTACAAGAAACTAAAATGAATTCTGCTATTACTCTCTCGTTTGTGACTTTATTTGGTATAAAAGCTTAACATTATAAACAAACGCACAAAGTTTATACTAGAACTGCTCTGTCACGTTTTGATCTTTGTCTTAGTTTTGCTGATCCAACATGAGCAATGTGAAGACAGGCTTGTCTAAAGTCTCTATTGAATAGACCATAGACCAGAGGATTAAGGGCACTGTTACAGTAGCCTAACCACGTGACCAGACTGAAGATAAAGTTAGAAGGGTACCCGTAGAATGCCTTGACCACATAGACAATGCTGAAACCACTCCAGCAAATGATAAAGCACCCTGTTACCATGGCAACCGATTTTAGGGTCTGAATTTCCCAGATCAGCCGGCGCTGATATTTTTTGGGCATTCGCCAGCAGGTGATCTCAGTTTGGCTGGAGGTTGACTGGGGTTCCGCGCTCACGGATTTCTGTACATTTCTCTTGGCCAGATTTAGACTGCTTCGTCCATTTCTTGAGTCTAGAAGCAGAGTGCTGCCTTCGTTGGGTGTGCTGTCCTTGGAACGGAGGGTTTTGTTCAGCTGACTGGGTGTGGAGGAGCACAGGGTTGTGTTGCTCCCGACTCCTTTGTGGTGAGTAAGGGTGCTCTCCTCGTGCTCCTCGATGCAAGGCCAACGCTCCAGTGGTGGCCGAAAGGCGGGTCGCCCTCCGGGACTGTAGTAGGACTCCCCGCTGCCATTGGCCGACCCACTACTTCGACCCAGCTCTCGAAGAATACGAAACTGTTCTCCCTCCGGCATCGCAGATTGTCTGTTGGGTAGGGGAGCGCTGATTTTCCGGGTAGGTCGAACTGGGGAATTGAGATGACGATCGTTTCCAATGGCGTCGTCCTCTAACGACATCTTGTGATTGGGAACCTGTCGACTTAGAGTGGACAGCTTTCGACCATTGGCATAGGGCGACCAGTCTATCCCAAATGCTGCCGACGATGTAATGCTCAACCGACGACTACGATTTCTCTCCGGTGACATGGAATAGCCCCGGTGAATTCGTAGAGATTTCTCTGAATTCGCCAAACAGCTGGTCCCCTTATCAGTCGTGTATCCACGTGTGGCCAGAGACCGTGAATCCACCTCCACATTGAGATAACCCTGTAGCCAGGTGCGAGCTACAGTACGCACCTGTCTATAGATGTTCATATATACAGTACAGATAATTGGTATTGGTATGTAGAAGGAGCAAATAGCAGACATGAGCACATAAACTTTAGAAAAGTTTGCCGCGGAACACTGACACTCCCGCATAGGATTGAACAGTTCATCGTCGAGTGCGGTAGCGTTCACCACAGTAACATTAATGTTAGTGTCCTGGCTAAATAGCCATACACTTAGAGGTGGCATGGCGACTGCAAGAGCAATCAACCATACCGTAACAGTGATAACAGTACCCTGATAACCGCCAGAACCTCGCTGGTAGTAGAGCGGTTTCGTGATAGCCGTGTATCGGTCACATGAGATGGCGACCAGGTTATAGATGGACGCCGTGCAGAGCCATACGTCCGCCCAGAGCCAAACTCGGCAGGCCGTTTCGCCGAAAGCCCAATAGTTTTTGGCCTCCTGGATGGCTGAGAAGGGAAGAATGAAAATACCGATGCAGAGATCCGCTACGGCGAGAGACGTCAGAAGACACCCGTTGACGCGTCCAGGCTTACGGCGATACTGAACGGCCACGATCATGGCGATGTTACCCAGAACGATTGTTCCCAATATTATGGACGTCGTGATGGCAATAAAGAAAGTCTTAAACTGAAAGTATCCAGGACTGATGGGGGTCTGCAGGACAGCGTCGGCCGGTGAGGAGGAGCAGTTCTCTTCAGCATTCATTGCAATAGATTCAGTTACAGTATTAGAGGTTCCAGAATTAAAAGATTTCTGAAACAGAAGAAAAACAGTCAGGAGGTTGTCTTCTTGTACGTATTTCTGTTGGGAACTTACAGAAGGGAATGAGTGTTTTGAAAGGAATCCGTTCTACGAACTGGGTGGGAGGAAAAAGTTTCTGTCCTTCCACGCATCGCATTTCAAATGAGCCAGTTCTGATCCTACTGGAGAAGGAGAAGGTATGAGAGGGCTTGCAGAGATAGGAGGAACAAAGGAAGAAGGTTGAAAGATAATAATTAGATTGGCTTTACTAATTGCTGCTAGCTGATCATGTAAGCTTATATTGCTTGTGTGCCCTTAGCCTAATTGTGCCTTATAACAACCTGTAGTGTTAGTAGTTTTTAAAAATAGGAACAAGAAGATAGTGATTGCTATTGCAGTAAAAGGTGGACACTGTAGCCCTTTATTAAGTAGTTTGGGTAATTTGACAGTGCTCGTGATCTGGTTAAATTATACAGTCTTTCTAGCAAAGCCGATTCTGGCGAGATAGATTAAACGAAAGTATGTGTATGTGAAAGTATATTAAACAAGTGCTAGAGACGTAGCTAGCTGTCAACAACAGGTAACTACAGATTGTCTGATTTTGTTTATGCGAAAAGGATTGTAAAAAGCGGAAAGCGAGGATTCAAAATAATGCAGAGAAAAGATCTTAAATCCTACTCAATGTTTTCTACTTCCCTCTGTCAAAGAGGGTTACTGGGTTAATCCTTCCAGTTTCAGTGATCAGCATTGTAAGGATAACATAAATGACCAAGGATTACCTTCGTGTGCAGATGCTTCAAGACGAAGCTAAATCCTTAGGCAACAATAGGTCCCTAATTTCTGGAAAAAGTGCTGCTGCTTAAGTCCCAATAGCTTTTACTGCGAGGCAAATCCTCTGACATGATTAGTTAAGACAATCCAAAAATTGGCCAAGTTTAATTTCTTCACTCCATTTCTTGCTTCCATACCTAATTATTGAGAGAGAGCCCAGCCGAAGGGAAAGGAAAAAGGTTAGATTAAACCTTTTTCTTTGGTTCAGAGAATTCTCCTGAGGCGCAGCGGTCGCTTTCACACATGTCTTGCCTTGACTTCAACATATGTAAAATTAAAACAAGTAATCGTTACACCAAACATAGTTTAGTTTAAGGGCCCTTCTCCACTGGAGAAGAAAGAAAGGAGAGATAGAGACGGCAAAGGTTCCTCCAATGAGTTTTCGCTGACCTTGTTCACGATTCCCTCTTTTCTAGTGATAAGCAGGAGACCGTGGGTTCGAGTTCCGCCAGGTGACCGGCTTTTTCGGGTGGTTGTTGGTGTGCAACTTTCTTTCATTCTTTAATTAGGCCAAATAAATCGTCGATATTATGATAATCCAGTCTGGTCTACCTAAATATGTAGTTGCAGGTGGTGCTGGACGCTGGTAGGAGGTTAGAGGTGCAAGCGGTGTCAGGCAGCCATGATGCCGAAAACATTTAGTTGCACCCTTTAGTCGGCCACACAGTTGAGGGGAAAGTAGATGCCCGAAACTCGATGACTAACAAAAAACTTAGGTCACTAACTAAACAACTGACACTGTACAGTAGCTTAGTTTCTGTTTTAGAAAGAACACACCAGGACTACTGTAGATAAAGGCGATGCTGATTAACAGGGGCCGGGTGCTACCACTCTGCAACAGGGTGTTGACAGCTTTCCAATTAAAAATAGTTAAAAGAAGGTTTAATGCTGAGCTGCTGCCAGGTCGGTTTGCTTGAAGGCGGCTGTCCCGAACAATAGAAACGAACCGCGCAAGGAGTAATCACAAAATCCTTTTTAGATTTTAAATGACTGAATCGGTTAGCGCAAGACTGAAATAGTTTATGACACGAATTATTCTTGGGTGAAGCATATCTCTTCACGCTTATATATACTTTAAAAGCAGCTGAATGAAACTTGAAAATTTATTATAGTAAAAGTTTGAAACAGGAATAACGTAAAAGTCATAAGAAGCCTTAATTAAGCTTACTAGACCTCCTACCGTGTCTGGATTTATGCAAAGTACGTAAGAATGTTATTGGTGTTTTTGATCATTACTACTTTCGCTTTGACGTCAGCATCAGAGAAAGGTTGTATTACTAATTATAAATTAATAATAGCATTAGTAAGTGAACATAGTAACTAGTAAGCTTTTCCTAATTCTTTGCGAAAGGTAATTTGCAACCTAAGGTTAAAAGAGTTAATTATGTCCCGCCATTGTTATGTTACGTATAGTGCAGAAAGGTTAAATGTGTTTTGATCGAATAACTGTATTTTGCTTCGTCATTGCTCTTACGCTTCTGCCTTGAGGATATATCTAACATTATTATGTTAATAGGTTACTCAAGCTATTACTCAGATTAGATTATTATGATTATTATATACTATTATATATACTATTATTTTGTAACTAGCAATAACATATTGGTGGGGAAAAGCAGTGTACTGAAGCAATTTGAAAGTTCCCTGTTTAAAGCAAACAAATGAAAGAAAAGTCTGGCCTAAGTTTGCATTAAGCCATAAACCTGGCACGCTACCACATAAATGGAGCCATACAAGCTTTTCCTTTTCAGGGTTCCTTCCAAGCTTAACGACTGAGCTAACAGAGGAAATGCACGTGAATGACGACCCTTGAGAAACAGGAAATAAATTGAAAGAAAAGGTCATCCATGGTTAAATTTATTATTTATAAATTTCTTTGGAATGAGGGAAACGACAAACCGACGTAAAATTATTGCTCCTTGTCTCTAATAAATGCTTGAATTCTAAAACATGCTGATTTAACTTAAAGTGAGGGCGTTACTCTGCCAGATAAGGTTATAATCTGGGAAAGTCTATTTTCGGACCCTGTCGGTTGCCTAAAATTAGAACTGTCAGAATTTTTTTCAAAGAATATATATATTGGTAAGTCTAAAAGCGGTTGATGAAATCCCTTTAATGCACCAGAGATGCTTTAGTTTTAGTTTGAATCTGCAATCAGAGAAAAAGAAGAATTGAGAAAGAGCACAAACGATAACATATTTGGGGAAAATAGAACAACTTAAAACAGAATCCGAAAATCAGAAGCGGGGGTCTATCTCAGGTGCCGATGTTGCCAGAGCCTTAACCCGGGTTTAATCGTTATGGTAAATGTGTTAAAGATAGCAAATTGTCGTTGATAATATTAGCTTTGTTAACCTGATGCATATAAGTGCAGATTGGGGGACAACTCTCGAGTGAAGAAGATTTCATATAAGGATTGCAGTTTGAGGGGAAAGCAAATGTAACCATCGATTACCAGTACTCCTTATATCTAATTTGTCGTTATCAAGCACTGAAATTTCCTCTTTTTCTGAACACTGGCAATCTAGAAAAAATGCTAATATATATGTTAATAGCTGTTTACATCTTAAACATGTTAACGACTGTTGCATGTTGCCAACTAGACAGCCAGCAAAGTTCAATTTAATAAGTTTTCAGGAAAAACTGTTAGATAACAGTAATACATAGTAGGTAATGACAGCATTTTGCATTGTACGATGTCTTTGTATTGTAAGTTAGGTTGTATTTGAATTTGCAATTAATTTTTCAACTATTATAAAATGTGACATTAACAATTCCAAACAATCTCCAGTTTCCGTTTCAGTTAATCAACGGCTTCAGCTGCTGTTGCGAACAAGACTGCAGATTACAGATCAGGGCGATTAGGATGATAACTTCTGTGCTATTAACCGATCGAATGATCGATTTAGGTTGATATGTAGTGCAATATCGGAACTAGGAAAATAAACTTTAATGAAATGCGGCACAGGAATATATATATATATATATATATATATATATATATATATATATATATATATATATATATATATATATATATATATATATATATATATATATATATATATATATATATATATATATATATATATATATATATATATATATATGAAGAATCTCTGATTTTGTGTGGGTTCCAGCTTCTTTCCGCTTAGCACCTACAAGAAAGATATAAGGACCATCGGGGAATGCTGGTACAAAAAAACAGCTGAAATAAGTATGATCTTCATATGTGAGTACCCTCTAAAAATAGAAACCGGTTGCCCAGGTTATCTGGGATGGGGCTCTGAGTAAGTGACTGATAACTACCGTTTACAAATAAAATAAGATGAACGACCACAAGTCCAAACTTCGACAGTAGGAGATCCAGATCCTGACAACTGTAGAACCATCCTACGGATTTTATTTTATGGCTAGAATAGAACCACTTAATCGAATTTTAGTTTTGAGAGACTTTCAAGTCGTTTTCTCTGAAAAGTAGGAGCTAGCATGCGGCTGGTTATAAAACAATTTTACTGATCCCGTTTTTGTTTTAAAATAACTATAAATTTTTAGCAAAGTATTTATTTGCTTGATCTAGATCTAACATGTATAGGCGTGGCGGCAGGGAAGTCCGTTCGTTAGACAACGAACTAACCATAAAGGATTAGGAAATTCTTGTTCTAAACACGGCCGAGAATTTTCCAGAGATTTCATTGAAGTTTCCATAGGTTTAACTTTTGAATTTGGGGACAAACCTTGGCTCTGATTCAAAAGGTCCCCTGAGGGGTTTGAGAGGATTTCTAAGATATTAAGTGCAAAGCCTTTGCAAAAGTCTTCGGCCTCATTAACGAAAGCGTGTTTCCCCCCCGATTTCCACAGCTGATTTAAGCTTATGGCTTAATGACAGCTGGCGGCCACTAAGAAAGAGTCCCTTCGGCCAGAAAGAACACAGGAACTCTGAGTCCGTCGGCAACGAAAAAATAACACAACATAGAAATTTAGCTACGGAGCCAAATAAGCTTGCATGAAGGCTTTGCCTTTAGGCTAAAGCTTTAATAAAGGTAGATAGTTGGCTTGAAGTAGGTATCATTCATACGGTAGACAGTCAGCTTTGAATGAAGCCTAATTTGTAATGATAGAGTGGGAGAACCTTGCTGAAGTCGCCAGAAACTTTTGTTTCTATTCATCTGGAAATGTGAAACAATTTTGGAGAAAATTTCTGACAGAACAGGCTGCTAATTAGCATTTTGTAGCAAATGATTCTTGTAGCAGAACTGTTACCACGTTAAAAAGTAGATCTGAACAGCTGAAATAAAGCTGACGGCACAATTAAGAACGATGGATCTCGTTAGCACTGTTTTAGATAATTAGTACAGGAATTTTTAGGGTCAATTGGCTAAGAAGACATGATAAATGTGTCGTGTTGAAAACATGCTGGAAATAGTTCAAGTTCTGTAAATAAAAGGTTAATGAAGGCATGAAGAAAGGGTTATCAAGATTAGCTGTGCCGAAAAATTTTATTAATAATGAGTGATGTAGGCATACAATTAGCTTCTGACACACAGTGGCAGTTTTGTTTTTGGATTTTTAGAATAATAATGTGAATTTTGATCAACTAAATAATGTGTGTTAAAATGGAAACAAAGTGTATTGGGGTCTTGTTAAGAAGATTACCCCCAGGTCCAGATTTCGCAAAACCTAACCAAAGCATGGGTATGCTTTCGACCAAGCTGAGTTCAAACTTCGCAAAACCTTCGGTTTCGTGAAATTTGAGTTTTCCTCAATTCGCAAGGAAAACCAAGAATATGAAAGGATCACTCACTGTTCCTCAAATTATGTCCTCAATTTTTTCTGCTTTTGGTGATACAACTTTTGTAAAAACCAGACAAATTTGGCAGTTCACCCTTCTCCGTCTGCCCTCGGCAGATGTTAATTTGTTGTTATTTGGTTAATTGACTAAATCATTAACGCCAACGACGATATCGTCAAAGATCTATGTAGCTGGCCTAGAAATCGAGATAGACTGATCGCTCTAAAAAGGTGCACAAAACAGCGTCAAGGTAAAGACAGCACTGAACTGAAATTAAGAAAGGAGCTTGTGAAAAGATTTACATTTGGAAAATAGAAACGTACAAGGAAGGAGCTGCAGAGAAATTGCCAGAAAACTGCTCTGTTCTCCTAGTTTTAATTTAGAAATAGCCGAAAGGTTAGTGAAAACAAATTAGCTATAGATGTGTCAGCCTGGGATTGAAGGGGCTATGAGCAGCCTGGTTTAATTCCGCACAAATTATACTCCATAAAAAGCAGCAAAATCCACCCAACAGCAAACTAAACTTATTATATGTGAAAGTTTTAATAAAAGTTTCTTTAAATCAGGAAAATTAAGTAGATTATATTGTATTTAAGGGGCTTTTCCAAATAAGAAGTAGGTAACAGAGGTATAGCATTAAATTTGACTTATTAGTAATTCCTGTTCTTACGTATGTTAATAGGATATAATTTTCCATTTCCGAAGATTGAACGCCAACCTTCAGTGGAATGAATCATAGCTTCGTAGTAAAATCTGCTGAATTCTTGATCTCGTTCGCATGCAGGGTTATACGAGTTGCAAATTTTAACTCTGTTCTTCCTTATTTCTCACGAAAAAGGAAAGTAGTAACGGACACCGTTGTTTTCCTAGCTTATTTGCAGATAGAAAGAGCGGTTTATTAGCAGCAGTTTGACAGAGTCAAAGACTCAGAAACAGCCGCAACCGCAGAAACATTCAGGATGTATCTAATTGGATACGCCGACGCTAAAAAGAAATGACACTCGGCTGGCTGGATCATAAGAGAACCACGAACTTAGTGACAGTGACAGCGAGTGTTGGATCCGGGTCTAAATTTTCAGATCCGCCGGACCCGCCCAGGCCCGGATTCCGGGTAATTTTGCTTAATCCATCCATCTTTGGATTTTTTACCTAAACTCTACTATTACTGCGCGTTTTCGGTGTTGTGGCAGCAATCGCATTATAAACAGTGCGGTGTACTGCGGTACCTAGCTCTAGAACACGATTATTGACTTCTGAAAAGTTATTCGTGCTTTCAAACATTTAGGTATTCTGGACCTGGGTACAGTAAAATTTGGACCCGGAAGCCAACTCTGCACCGTCTTAACCGCCATTTGACTAAATTAATTTTCACTGTTAAATAATTACAAACATACTTACTTACAAAAACATTCACATTATCGTGCAAAGCATAACTGGAAATAGTTTTCCCCTTTCTTGCGCGATAGGTTCGAAAAATTTGACGAAAAAGCTTACAAAAATGTGGAACAAATTTAAATTTGAAAGCAAAACCTATGCTCTTGGTTGTAGCAGATGAATAAGAGGAGACTCGTCGACAGTGTTTTAATGAACCTGTTTGTGTAGCCTACTGGTTTTGGTATCTCTGGGGGTTAATCAGTATTGCCTACCCACACACAAGAAAAAGATAAACTCAAGGATTTCGTTTAATTCAATTTTTAAACTGACAAATAAATTAAAAACGCTGGCTTACTTACATACCTGTTTCAGTTTCAGTCATAATACAAAGGTTCATCTTAGGAAAGAAGGATTGCATTATCAATTACCTAAACCCAGACAAAGTTGTTTTGCAGATATCTTTTGCTTCGCAGATACGGTATTCGTGCCTAGCACAGTGGGTCGCACCATCTCTAATTTCCTGCTAAGGGATTTCTGTAGGGTCTGACTGTAAAAACAACACTATTTGTGTCCTTTCTAGCAGCTAGTATCGTAATGTCAATAGAATACTGTAGGTTAGCTATGTTGTGCAGCCTTGCCTTTGAAAACATGCTAAGGAGTAAGCAGCCATTTGATACAGTGGCCAAGTCGACCTGGCACATTTAGGAATCACAAAATGTATGAAAACACGTATGAAAGGTTAAACTTTATGTTTTGATCTTGTTAAATCTTAAGCCTGTAGCTTAGGTCAATCTTAGCTTACGTATGCACTATTTTTCTTTGTAGTTCTATTATTATATACTCCAAAACTGTTTTGCAGGCTTAAAATTTTTCATTGAGTAAAATGACATGTGATGTTTTCGCGATATGAAATTCATAAAATCAGTGTGATCAAATCCCCTGTGTTTTTCCTTCCTTTAGGGGTTCCATTAGAACTAAAGCCAAATTCTGTGACGCAAATGGAAATCGGGTTCTACCTTCTTTCTTGGATAGTTTTGTGAAAATAGTAGTTTAACTTTACGTAGTATACCTACAGATATTCATTAACGACCTTTTCAGTGTATTATCCCTGACAAAAGGCCTGCTCAGGAGTAGTCGTGGTTAAGGCTAAGTTTCACTAAAAATAAGACAAAGATAGAATGAATCAAAACAAGCCCACGACAAAAGTGCAAGTCTACCGTAAGAGAAGACAGACTAATAGGATTACTAACAGGCCTATAATAAGGACGAGATTATGTATATGCTTTCAAAATAAAATAAATTTCACAAAAGGGTTTTGTATGGATTCAAAACATATTTTCGAAAGCTGTGGTTTTGTTGATTTCAACAGGTTACATGACATGAGTAATGAGATTCAATGGGGCACTCCGGGCTAGAGTTGTTGGCCGGCCGAGGAAAACCCGGGCGGCCGGCGGCCAACACCCGGTCGGCCGGCCGGGTCAGATGCAGCCGGCCGGCTGGCCGGCCGGTCTTCAGAGAAAGGATACTACTTGATTTTATCTGTTATACATAACCAGGAGTAACTGTATGCATCAATTAATGCTAAATATTTTGAAAAATACACGAACAATAGGGCAAAACTGGTACCGGCCGGCTTTTTTGACCGGCCGGCCGGGTTCACAAGCTCGGCCGGCCGGGTTCGGCTGGCCGAGTCAAAAAACCGGCCGGGCAACAACACTACTCCGGGCCGGGTGGGGACCCATAAATCAAGATGATATAAGCCATGGCCGACAAAGGTATTGGCAAAAATAGGACCACCAACTTGACCTTGCTGCATTTAGTACTTGAATCTAACCCATCTGTGGAGTTAAGGGGGGGTCGCGTTGGGTCAAAATCGATAGCAAGAGTTCATAATTGCACTATTATTAAGAAGAAGAGTAAGCCACTAGAGGGCTTCTCTTCACTGCATTGCGTAACGGTGCTCCGACCACAATACGCGAATGGTCCCCCGTTTGGGGGGGTCGACCAAATCGACATAGCATACCCCCCCTCCGTTTGGTGGGGGGTATCCAAAAAGAGGTCCCCGTTTGGTGGGGGGTAGCCAACAGCCAATCAGATTGCAGAAACCCCCCTCCGTTTGGTGGGGGGGGGGTAGAGCAGAGGATTACGGTAGTTTTTGTTCTATTCGAAAATGGGTCCCCGTTTGGGGGGGGGGGTCGCTCAAGCAGGCTAAGTTTTTGCTCATTCTGATTGGCTGTTGGCGACCCCCCCCCCAACGGGGACCACTTTTTGTGACCCCCCCCAAACGGGGACCCCTTTTGCATACCCCCCCCCCACCAAACCGGGACCTCTTGTGTCGAACCCCCCCCCAAACGGGGACCCTTTTTGAAAAGCCACAAGCAACCTGCCTCCCCCCCCACCAAACGGGGAGGGGGTTTCTGCAATCTGATTGGCTGTTGCCTACCCCCCCCCCCCCACCAAACGGGGAGGGGGTATGATTCGGCGACCCCCCCCCAAACGGGGGAACATTCGCGTATTGTGGTCGGAGCACCGTTACGCAATGCCAAGAAGAGGAGCCCTCTAGTGGCTTACTCTTCTTCTAATATATAGAAGAAAATCATGGACTCTTGTCGATAGTCACGGATTTCGCTCATATTCACAGACAATATAGGTACATATGTTTTCAAGAACAAGACAAAACATTAGAGTTCGAAATCGTACAGTGGCAAAGATATTCAGCTATAAAGTAGGAAAACTTGAAAATCACTGTGATTTGCCCTCCAAGGTGATGTTGAGACAGAACGGCAGCGAAATTTGGGTCAACTAATATGGCAAATTAATTCTGTGGGTTGGCTAATATTTAAAAACTAAAACGACTCCGGGATATCCAGCCAGTCGTTCACAGTATATTCTTTGAATTGTGAACTCAGCTTTTTCAGCTAACTGTGCCCTCAAACTTTAACTTGCTCTAACCTTCAGATACCACATTTCAGACACATAGTTCTATTAGAAAAGTTGTTCAGCTCATCAGTAGCTATCGAATGATACCCAATTTCTCTATATTTTAAAATTTCAAAAAATGACTTTTGTGACCTGTGATCAAAGAAACCGACACGACAAAAAGTTCTACCTTGAAGCCTTTGCCTTTACCAAAATGTCCGGCAGGCATTCAGAGTTTTATGTGCCAGTTTTGGTGACTTTCGAGTGGGTAACGGGTGAGAAATCATTAAAAGAACGTGAAAATTGTGCAAAATGATGATTTTTGGTAAAACTAGCACATCTTGTGGCAAGTTTTTTGAGAGCACTACAAGTGGTAGAAATTTGAATCTACCGTAATAAGAATTCTGTGTATGCGTAGAGTGCAACTATCTATAAGCGATGTCAATAGCTTTTGCCAATCGTGCAGGAGATGCGAAAATGTTTCGCTGGTCCTGTTTTTCATGGTACAAAAAGCAGCAATTTTCCAAAATTTTGACTTTGAAAAATCGCTAAAAATCCTCCACTCAACAGAACTGTACCAGAAGGGTTACTTGCACTCTCTGATATGTCCTTAACATGTACAACTAAGTTGTAGCGCTGTAGCTTTCATACAACGAAAAGTTTTCTGCCACAAACTGTTTAGCCTAACTTTTTCATTTTCCTAATGTTGAACACATGTCAAGGTCACCTTTGAAGGGCTCTACAGAGCGATAGAAGCAATATTTACGCAAAACGCTCTGGTCCTGTTTTGAGGACCCATGGGGACTACAAAATAAATGAAAAAAGTAAAATCGGAGATGGTAGAAAAATTGGCAAAAAAAGCAACCACGCCTTAATGCGGTTTTAGAAGATGACCGCCCACACTTGTTGAATTGACCTATGCAGATTGTTTTCTCCATCTGGTACCGTTGAAACAGAACTAAGTTTGATGAGGGTTGGATACTGATACAGTTGGATACTTACATAGTTATAAAGAGTAAGCTTCAACAAGCAGACAATTTATCTATACTTTGCCGAGAGAGGAATGAAATCAGACAGAGATGAATTTACGGTAACGATTTGCGTTTAGTGTCTTTGTTCCTTGTTATCTAATTACAAAAGGATTAATAAAGTATTGAAACTGTCTTTCCACCCAATATGTGGCGTTAGTCATAACTCCCACTGATGGTTTCATTTAAAAGAATGTTTAAAAGACTGTTTGAAACCTTGCAGGTCTTTACGATTAGGCGAAAACCAAAAATGAACCTACGCTAGGCAGCAACGTGTTTGCAGGTAAAATTAGTGAAACATAAAGTGAAGTATTCATTCAAGACAAGAGATCCAGTAGATGTCTTGAAGACTTGTAAAACAAGCATTGATTACTCACAAAGGTGGTGAGTCTCGTATTATCGTGCTTGGAAAATTATATAAAGTTCGCACAAAACTTAATAACAGAAAACATTAATTTTTGGACGACTATCAGCCCATACCAATATAAAAATTGGACATGAAGGTTACGATCCGGTGCTTTGCAGCAAGTGGCTGCATTTCACGAGAGTTTAAGTTAAGAACATAATTTTAATTTTGCTTTTTGTTTCAGAGAGAAGATCAACGGTACAGGAGGCGTGCATGGTCCCTCCTGTTTCCAACATATCAACTTCCAAATTCAAGAAGTGTGGATTTTCAAAGGAGTTTTACCAGCTAAGTTGTAACAATTTCTTTAAGTTAAACTGAAAGTTTAGAGTTCTCAGGTTGTGATGGGCATGGGGGGTGAAAGAGGTCCCCCTGTGTCTCTATTGAGCCTGAAGAAAACCATCACTTTTTCATTGATTAGGAGCTGCTGTAGATTGAAATTTTTAGATGAAACCTTAAAACTTACAAATATTAAACGATTTTTCATTTTCCGAAAGTTTAGAAATCTCCAATCATAAGTACTAAGCATTGATAGCCAAAACATTTACTTGCAGTTTTGAGCTTCTCAGACCGGTTTTTAATCTGTCCTATCTGAGTGGCCGGCCTCCCTTTACGATTCAGCTTCTGCAGCCTATTTTTACCCCTTTTGCTTCCGAGCAGGCTATTATTTTTCCGCCATCGTAGTTGCTATTACCAAGCGGGGGGCAACAGCAGTCGGATAAACGACGTGACTGAAATAACCGTATGGTAGTTCTGCTTGGGGATCATGTTTTTGTCCATGATCTTCGTCTCTCCGCCGCTTGACTGCGGTCCGTGTGCCTACAAGTGGGTGAGCCCAAACCAAAAAATATAAAAATGCTTCTTGCTGCGATCTCTCCCTTGATTGTTTTTCCTTGAAGCTATCATTTTCATGAGGGTTCAATAGCTCTGGGGACTGGGGTTCTTCTATTTTCTAAGAGATGTGGTCAGTCTTAAGTTTACTGCCGAAGGTTCGAAGGGTTCTGGAATCTGGATATTCCACTAATTGTGTGCGTTTTCTGGAATTGGTTCACTTACAGATGCTTTTCGTTTCGTCAGCAGCTTTTGGTTAATGCTCACATTGTGGGTATTCGCGTCGCTGTGTAGGGCGGAGGTCGAACCTGAATTGGCAGATCTCAAAGTGAGAACTCTACCATTCAGCTACATATATCAGGAGTTTGAATTTTAAGAAATTTTCATATAAAAAATTTCTAACATTCTGGACAATTTTCACTGGCTATCCACATTGTCTTAGGGTGAAATGGATTAAATCTTGGCGCTTCCGACAAGTACCGACAATCTACTAATTTGTGTCTGATTCAGTAAATTTGTCAGACCTCTAAAAAGACGGAAGACCTAAGGATGAAGCCTACGGGAGGCTTTTCTTTCCCACGCGCTGACTCCTGGATAGGTTGGGCAATTGGAAATCTTAATAAGTTTAACTTAAGTAGACTTGTCATTGTCTGGAAGTTTCACTCAGCTGGAATGGAAGGATTGCATCATAGCTCTCTGGGGACAATTCAACAATTTGTATCATCTGCTTTTAATGAGGAACTATATATGCCTTCGTCTCTAAGTGAACTACAAAAAGGTCCTCATTAAAAATCATTCATAGACTGACTTGCATAAATTTTTTTACCAATTAAGCTTGCATTAAAAGATATGCAGATGAGAACGCCTTTTTCCAGGAAGGACAGTTTCATCAATCATCGTACAGTAACAAACTTAAAAGGTATAGTTACAAGCTAAGGTCTATTTCTTCACTTCATAGCAAGACCTGAAAAACGATAAATGTAAACTGTCAGTGTACCCCGTGATCATTTGATTTTTCAGAAAAATAGAAAAACAAAAATCAAAAATCAACACTTTGATTTTTGAATTTTGATTTTCGTTCTTTCAGTGGAAACCAAAAATCAACGCTTTGATTTTTGATTTTTGATTTGTTGTTAACAAAAACAAAAATCAAAAATCAAATATCACGTTTTGAGATGTCAGATGAAAACACTAAACGAATTTGCCGAATAAAAGAAAAATTAAATATCAAACGCTTGTTTTTGATTTTCAACAATGTAACAAATATCAAAAATCAAATATCAAACGCTTGTTTTTTGATTTTTGGCCATGTAACAAATATCAAAAATCAAATATCAAACGCTTGTTTTTTGATTTTTGACAATGTAACAAATATCAAAAATCAAATATCAAACGCTTGTTTTTTGATTTTTGACAATGTAACAAATATCAAAAATCAAATATCAAACGCTTGTTTTTTTATTTTTGTTTTTGTCACATTTCATAAAGTCCATAATATGGCTGCAAACTTCCGGCAGAGCCGGTAAAAACCGATGTTATATATTTCCAGATGGATCAAGTTTTAAGCTGAGGTGGTGATTCCTTTTGGAGACATCAACTTTGAACCGTTATTACTGATTCATTACTTTGAGTTAAGAAGCCATTCTTATCTCAAAATGTAGCTTAATATTTCCTGTTTTTTAATGAATACAATGAAACTAATTTTGGTTTTTGAAAATGTTCCAACGGATTTCTGAATAAGTGCAATTTTTCAGAAATTTTGGACCTCTATCAAATAGTTGGGGTCCTTTTTTAATTTTGTGGAATCCTCTTCGTTGCGAAGAAATTAGCTAAAATGTATCGAATGATGTAATTGATGTTGCAAGAAAAATTTACTTCTGTCTGCAAAAAATCTGAAAAATTGCACGTATTCAGAAATCTGTTAAAAAAATTTTCAAAAACCAAAATTAGTTTCATTGTATTCATTAAAAAACAGAAAATGTTAAGCTACATTTGAGGTAAGAATGGCTTCTTAACTCAAAGTAATGAATGAGTAATAACGGTTCAAAGTTGATGTCTCCAAAAGGAATCACCACCTCAGCTTAAAACGTGATCCATCTGGAAATAACCGGTTTTTACCTACTCTGCCGGAAGTTATTGTGGATTTTATGAAATGTGACAAAACCAAAAATCAAAAAACAAGCGTTTGATATTTGATTTTTGATATTTGTTACATGGCCAAAAATCAAAAAACAAGCGTTTGATATTTGATTTTTGATATTTGTTCCATTGTCAAAAATCAAAAAACAAGCTTTTGATGTTTAATTTTTCTTTTATTCGCCAAATTCGTTTAGTGCCTTCATTTGACTTCTCAAAACGTGATATTCGATTTTTGATTTTTGTTTTTGTTAACAACAAATCAAAAATCAAAAATCAAAGCGTTGATATTTGATTTCCACTGAAAGAATGAAAATCAAAAATCAAAAATCAAAGTGTTGATTTTTGATTTTTGTTTTTCTATTTTATTGAAAAATCAAATGATCACGGGGTACACTGACAGTAAACCCTCAGCAGTGCATTTCAATAGCAGTAGCTGAGCTGAGTAGCCAATCAATTATATTTTAGTTCAAACGCGTGCAAACACACACTTAACAGTGCTAAGTTGATTTCGGAGGGGGTCACCTTATGCACATAATTTGGACGTAAGGTAGACGATTGGCCAATCAGATGCGTTTAAGTTCAAACTCAAATACAAACACATGTTTAACGGTGTTAACCCTCGGCCTCGAGCCTAGTGAACTTACGAAGCCAAGCTGTAGCTGTAAGCCAAGCCAAGACTGTAACACGCAATAGCCAATGTTGTAGTTGACATGATTTGTAGCTCCCAGACGGGGTCAAATGTTGTGGGAATCTTCTGACTAACTAAATAAACTCTGAATAATTATTTGTTTTGATGGGAGGAACTTCGGTTCGTTTCTTAATGGACTGATGCAGTTGGGTATGAAAAATAATTGAAGTAAACATGACAGCACCTGGTCAGACATGGTCTCTAGACCCGGCAGAGCCGGAAGGCCTTGCTTGAATTGGGTCCTTCCAACTGAACAGGCACGGCACAGTTTCAAGGCTCGGACATTACTCCACGCAAAAGTATACGCACAAGCATACGCAAAAGCATAAGAACAGTAGGTCTATATAGTTGATCCTATAGCACAAAAGCATAGCCATTTGATTTTAAATTGGGCCAGTACAAAAAGCGGAAAAGGACTGGAAACGGACTCAGCAAAAAGGTGTAAAAAGAGGACTTGTCGCGGACTCTCAGAGGTTGGTATAAAATGAGGACTGTATTGATTGGCTAATCGGGAAAAAGCTGACATACAGTATAAAAAGCGGACTCACATCTAAACAACCAAGCAGCTGAACTAAGACCTTTAAAAGTCATGAAAAGTATTTTCCGTGCAGTCTATGAAACGAAAACGGAATCAGCGTGCAAACAACGAAAATGAAAGCTGAAAGTAGGTCTGAAATGAATGTGATTTAGGAAGTGGAATTGCGCCTAGTTTGAGGATTAGAAGATGGAATACAAAAGCTTCATCTAAAAACTTAAATATTTAATTTAATTTTCTTATTTAATTTTAATGATGTATTTTTATACTAGACAAATAATTATATTTATTAATTGTTTTTATAAATACTAATATTTATTTTGTTGACTTTCGTTTCGTTTTTTGTACCTGCTTCTATTATTAAAGTCTTATCCCAACTGCCCTTTCATGGGCAACCATTACCAAGTAAAATATTAAAATCACGTCACCCAACCCTGTATGCAAAGTTCCGTGCCTTCCCGAAGCAATCTAACAATATAAACTTTCGTAAGGTCGGACAAAAATTAGAAAGAAACACATATGCGAATGGTTGCCCCTAAAAGGGCAGTTGGGATCAACTTTCCATAACCGATGTAATTACGAAATTGATAGTCTGTCCTGAAGAATTCTGGGGTCTTTTGGCCCGTGGCCACAGGTCGCAAAACATGTATGTAAAAATAAGTCTTTCAACATGCTAATTATAAAAATACTAAAATTTTCAAATTTTTTAAATTTTATTTTTTTCCACTAATTCGAATACGCTGATCATTGTTTCTTCTTGGACCAATCTCCTAAAGTGAATCCATGAGGTTGGTTGTGCGGCTAGAACAAATTCTATTAGAAATGGTTGCCCTTAAAAGGGCAGTTGGGATAAGTGAAAGTTGGCCGCACAACCTTATGGGTTCACTTTAGGAGGTTAGTTCAAGACGTAAGAATGATCAGCGCACAAATTAGTGGAAAAAATTAAAATTTAAAAGAAATTAAAATTTTTGTTATTTTTGAAATAAACATTTGAAAAACATACCAAAACCAAATTTCAACTCAATCGGTAAAGTTTTGCGACCTGTGACCACTCAGTGGGGAGGTGTAATCTGGAAAAGACCAGAAGCCTGTGCTCAAGTTATAGCTTTACCGGGGTAGGCCTTAATTCACTGTATTCAGCAAAAAGCAGATTCAAAAATGGCTGTCCCTAAAACATAGCCGGAGATAGATATTGAAAATATTTTTGTTTTAACAACTGTGCGCTCCGCAAAAATAAGAGTAATTGTCAGTAGTGCATAAAAGTTTTCTGTGTTGGAAAACCGAAAAACCGTCATCAAAATTGTGCTACGCACTAAAAATAGGTAGGTCCGCTAAATTCTGACCCAGTCGGTTAATAAGGTAAGTCCTTTTTTTATACCCTATTTCCGCATTTATTCCGCATTTTATACCACAAGTCCGCCTTTTCAGTCCTCTTATTATATCCCAAGTCCGCTTCCGTTCCGCGTCCGCTTTTTGTACTGGCCCTTTTAAATTTGCCTTTACAGTTGCAAACAATACTGATTCGCTGATGATCCTGGCAAGTATAGAACAACACGGGAAAACGGGGAGGTGCCAAGCCCTCACCCATGCTCAAAACCTTGGCAGGATAAAACATAAGGGAATGATTTCACAGAAAAAACCAAGTTTTCGTCTCAATTTTATGAACTGATGTGGTTGATACAACAAAACCGTGTGTCAATAATGAAGATTAAGAGAAGAGGTTACTTAACGAGGGTTGGCATGGCAATCATTTGCTTAATTTGATGTAAGCAGTAACAGTTGATTGATATTATCCTTAACTGGATCGGGACAGTAACCAAATCTAGCAGAAAAACAAATATCTCATCTTATAGTAATTTGATAAACAAGTAAATGTTGTGGGAGTGAGCCTTCTGACTAACTAAATAAACTCTGAATAATTATTTGTTTTGATGGAAGGGGCTTCGTTTCTTAATGGAACAGTGCTTAATGGAATAGTGGCAGTGTTTTTGAAGTGAAACAAACTAACTGAAAAAATAGGAATGAAAGACCAGTGTTTACCCCAAAAATCCCTGAATACATTTTGTTGAATAACAAACAAAAACTGAGGATGTAGATGCTGTAGCTTACATTAAAGTTCAAAGAAATCACGGAGTTGCACCCATGCAGAATTCATGGCTATGTTAATTTAGTTAACAGTTGTACTCAATAAATAAATAAATAAATGGTAATATGGTAATGGTTATTACAATGTACTCTTATTCTGAATCATAGGTTGCAGTCTGACTGGCTGTGGTTGTTAAGCATTCTTAGGGTTTATCACTATATTGCGGAATGGGAGGCTGCGAATATTGCAAAATTTTGAATAGTGTTACTTATGGAAAAAGGGAAGAAAAAGTTTTCACACTACAACAGCTCACTACTACACGATTCAACTGAGTACTAAACTTAATTCTTCGAAAAAACAAATCTTTAGAGGGCAATTCCATTTTTGAACTTTCGTAATTTTTAGATAAAATGCGACATGCGTAGATGCTGGCTGTTATACGTCTAGTTGAGGGATTCACCACAGCTTTGTATGTGGATGTATCAAAAAGACTCGAAGAAACTACCGATACACAAGCCTGAAGAAAGTTAATAAGAGCATTCAGTGGTGCTGGTTAGAGCCATGCAAGATTCTGCATATGGTGAAACATTCATATTTCAAGCTACAAATCATTTCCACCGATTGTTTTGGCATACTGGCTAAGCTAACTACTTCAATTCATAATTCATTTGTCTCCTTCTGGAAAGTCACATTAGATAAACTAAGTAGTAAGACAGAGATGATTGTGCACTGAAAATGTTAGTTAGACACGAGGGAGTTGGTCTTTCGGCAGGCTTGCATGGCAACAGCAATCCTAAGCATGTTTGCAAGGATGTAAAGACATTAAAGCAAAAGTGTATTGCAAGTAACTGAGCTCCGGGTGAAAGTATCGCTGGTTCTCAATTTTTGACCGATCGTGCTGATTGAACTTGTCATAAAGCAGTAAAAAAGTAATTTAATAATGAGTTTCAGAGAGGAGTGTCCGTGTATCAAGTGGCCATTTGATATTTGAGTTCGCCCAAACTCAAAACTCAATCTAAATTTGTTGATTTTTGATTTTTATTCCAGTAACAAAACAAATAAACAGACTGCGCAGTTTTAATTTTTTATATTTTGCAGCTTTCAAAATCAAAAATCAAGCTGTATTCTGATTGGCTGGTACTTCTCAACTCTTACTGGCTGTTTCAAATGTCACGTTGTTTTGATAAGTCCTAATGCTGCATGCTGATTGGCTCAGATTTATTGTGATAATAGCGCTCTTATTAGCTATTTTCAAAATCACGGTATTTTGTGTCGTACTGCGGCGTGTTACTGAACTTGCTTCAGCGCTGCTGCATTATAACGAACTGTATAAATGGAATTATGAATTATGAGTTATGAATTGGTTTCCGGGTTTATCTAAAAAACAGAAACCAAAACGTATCCAAAATGAGGAAAGGAAAGCGGCACTCAGTCAATACCTTGTTTCGTGGAGGCATTCATGTCAAGAAGTAGAACTTCATGTAGAGCCTCAAGAATCTGTACCAGAAAAAAGAAGATTCTCAAGGTTTTTCGTGCCATTCTGTCCAGTACGATTATGACTATGTTGATTACCTATTTGGTGATTGTTTGGTATGCGCACACCTTACAAAATTTTCAAGTATGTCAAAACCATCTACTTTGGTATGCGCACACCTTACAAATTCGGAGGCATACGGTAATATGCATCTACTTTGGTATGCGCACACCTTACAAAATTACAATTTTCCCAAAACCATCTACTTTGGTATGCGCACACCTTACGAAACAGTTCACTACTGTATATTTTCTTTTATTTCTGGTCAGTTTTAAATTATTTCTTGTTTATCGGGTTCATGATTTAATTATTTAATTTAATTATTATTATTATTATTGGGTTTAATGATTTCTATGATAGTTTAATCTATGATAATGATAATAGTAATTAGCAAAAATAAAAGTTAGCACCTCATCTAGCAGATGGCCAAGCTCCAACAATTAACAATATCTTAAAAAGAGTGGAAATTACAGGAATTTTTGTAGTTCTGTAAAAGAATGTTTCTGTGTG
This sequence comes from Trissonchulus latispiculum, assembly GCA_030248195.1. NCBI lineage: Eukaryota > Metazoa > Nematoda > Enoplea > Enoplida > Ironidae > Trissonchulus > Trissonchulus latispiculum. The sequence goes on along the minus strand of JASAND010029808.1, from coordinate 6,239 downwards.
GCCACTCACTAACTTGTAACTAACTTGTAACCACTAACTAACTAACTAACTAGCTAACTTCTTGCAGCTTTTCAATCGCCCATTCGAGATCACTCATCAAAATTTTTGGTGTCAAATGTCTTCGTGAAACTACGAATATTCGCGAAAATAAGAAAGTTATTTGTGACCGGGACTATATATAGTTGTTTTCTGAAACTGAAACTTGTAGTTGTTTTCGACTTTACCAAAAATTTTAAATGAGATACTAAACTTGGACTTAAAATATTTTATAGTGTTCCGTTTTTCGCTTCTTTGAATTTGAAAATTTCAATAATTGTGAAACTTGTGAACTCCATTAAGCAAGAAATTAACCTGAAATAAACAATAAACATGAAAACTGACCAGAAAATAAATACGAAATATACAGTAGAGAACTGTTTTGTAAGGTGTGCGCATACCAAAGTAGATGGTTTTGGCAAAATTGTAATTTTGTAAGGTGTGCGCATACCGAAGTAGATGCATTTTACCGTATGCCTCCGAATTTGTAAGGTGTGCGCATACCAAAGTAGATGGTTTTGAGAAACATGAAAATTTTGTAAGGTGTGCGCATACCAAACAATCACCACCTATTTTACCAGACACATCAAATGTCATTATGATGTAATTAGGTAAATTATCTAGGTATATAATGAGAAGGAATCCTCCTGGTTGTTTTCGAATGAAGACTAAAAATTTTCCAGGTATAAACTACAAAGTTTTGTTTGAAGCCTGAAGCGCTGGATCCGTGTGTGTGTCCTTCACGTTACTCAGTTCATGACGCAACCTCTTGAGACATTAAAGACCTTTCAACCCTCCGGAACCCCAGGTTCCAGCAACGTCGTAAACAGAGGTTACAGTTCGATAGTTTTATTTTAAGATTTAGCCTGGAAAATGGTTACCCCAAGAACGGGCTGTTGGGATAATGATTTAGTAATCAAAACAGGCCCAGGAAAATTTGTTTATTAACATACTTCTAAGACATTTATAAAATATTTTAAAAGCTTTGTGATTAGTTTTTGCTTTTTAGATAAACCCGGAAACCAATTCATAATTCCGTTTATACAGTTCGTGATAATGCAGCAGCGCTGAAGCAACTTCAATAACACGCCGCAGTACGATACAAAATACCGTGATTTTTAAAATAGCTAATAAGAGCGCTATTTTCGCAATAAATCTGAGCCAATCAGCATGCAGAATTAAGACTTATCAAAATCACGTGACATTTAAAACAGCCAGTAAGAGTTGAGAAATACCAGCCAATCAGAATACAGCTTGATTTTTGATTTTGAAAGCTGCAAAATATCAAAAATCAAAACTGCGCAGTCTGTTCATTTGTTTTGTTGCTGGAATAAAAATCAAAAATCAACAAATTTAGATTGAGTTTTGATTTTGGGAGAACTCAAATATCAAATGGCCACTTGATACACGGACAGAGGAGGCTGGTTCCGGTTCGTGTAATTTGGGCTTTAAAGGTCTTTGCTTACAGCACCTTAATACTCAGATTTGCCGATCATATACAACTGTGAAGGAGGGAAAGTTTCCTGTTCTAGCTGTTCTGATTTGCTGTTACATTCTCATATAGTTTGGTAGACAGCAATCCAGCCCTCACACGCTTTGATCTAGAGTATCTGAGTAACCTTCAGCTGTTTCAGCTAAAAGAATCTGGGTCATGCTGGTAAACTTTTACCAGTTTAAAGGAAGCTGATTTAATTATTCAGTGAGAATGAAGTTGCTGGAACGTCAGTGATTTTTCCAGAATCACGAGTTTTTCCTCCAAGGAAATAAAAAAGATTCAGAGCAGCAGGCAACTTCTGAAGATGAAGCGTGGTCATATTTTTCAGTAATCTTAGAAATTAGAAGATCCACAAGTTGGAAAAACTCAGATTTTGGCTTCATAAATTATCTTGGAACGCCCAAGCCAGAGAGATGTCAGTTATTATTAATTGTTGACGACAAAAATATCTAACTCAAGATTTCCTATGAATGAGTAAAGGAGTGGGGAGTAGAGATGAAGCCTGGATAGATTTCTAAATTGCGCGTCATTTCGCAGTACCTACGGCCTGTTGTCCGTCAAAGCAATGAATTACAGTTCCTCTTGCTCAGATTACAGGTAATACGTATTACAAAAGGCTTCTCATAAACTTTCATCCAATTCCCGCCTCGGTGCTGAGGATAATCTTGATGAATTAATCTCTTGCAAAACTGTATCCCTCAAAACAACCATGAAGGAGGAAATATTAAGCTTGAAAGCAGGTTAAAGGAGAATGTCTCACTTCAATAAGATAGGAGCAATAATATGTAGCTCGCGTCCAATCCTGATGTGTTCGTCATTTGTAAACCAGATGAAGAATAGAATTAATGCTAATTCAATAGGAAATAATTGCTTCTCTTTTAGTTTTCGTCATACCTGCAATTTCGTACGCAACTAGTTCGCTAAATCTAAATTGATTTGTAGCTGGACCTAAAACTAATTATCAGTCTGGTAATATTTCTCAGCGCATCATGGCTGACTAAACCTAATAAAGAGTAGCGGTCTCTAAACAAGCTAAACGGTAGACCAGAATTTCGTACTTGTACTAGCACTTGCGTTACTAAAATCCTGTTTAGTCAAATAAAACAGCACATTGAGAATGGAACAGGAACCCTGACTTATTGGAACAGGAACCCAGAAACACTTATTCTGTCTAAAATTTTTAAAAGACACTAAGGCTGCTTCAATATGAAAACATGACGATATCAATTAACAATTCAAAACGTATTGGATCTTTAACACCAAGAGTCCATAATTTATTCCTTTATATTATAGAAGAAGAGTAAGCCACTAGAGGGCTTCTCTTCTTGGCATTGCGTAACGGTGCTCCGACCACAATACGCGAATGTTCCCCCGTTTGGGGGGGGTCGACAAGCATACCCCCTCCCCGTTTGGTGGGGGATAGGCAAAAGGGGTCCCCGTTTGGTGGGGGGTATGCAAAAGGGGTCCCCGTTTGGTGGGAGGTATGCAAAAGGGGTCCCCGTTTGGTGGGGGGGGTATGCAAAAGGGGTCCCCGTTTGGGGGGGGGGTCGCCAAGTCAGGTTAAGATTGGATGAATCTGATTGGCTGTTGGCGACCCCCCCCCAAAACGGGACCACTTTTGCATACCCCCCACCAAACGGGGACCACTTTTGCATACCCCCACCAAACGGGGACCAGTTTGGCATACCCCCCACCACACGGGGACGCATTTGCGAATAGAACAAAAACTACCGTAACTCTCTGCTCTACCCCCCCCCCACCCCCCACCAAACGGGGAGGGGGTCTCTGCAAACTGATTGGCTGTTGGCTACCCTCCCCCACCAAACGGGGACCTCTTTTCTGCTACCCCCCCCCCCCCCAACCAAACGGGGGAACATTCGCGTATTGTGGTCGGAGCACCGTTACGCAATGCCAAGAAGAGAAGCCCTCTAGTGGCTTACTCTTCTTCTTATATATAGTGCAATTATGCACTCTTGTTAACACGTTTTAATATTTTTATACAGTATATTCTGCCCGTTTTCTTGAAAACAGTTACACGGTCCCCGACCAGGTAAAAATTACATTGGACGCAAACTACGGCGAGCAGGTCTGGCAACCGGCCCCGGCTGAGCTTGCTGTAATTCTGCAGCGGGAGGGTCCGGATCTGAACGGACGAGCGGTCCCCAGATGGGACAGTTAACGAAGAAGATGGAGAGGAAGGAGCAGTGCTTAGGAAGGTATGTAAATGGAACCCGCAAGTATGCTCATACGCAGCACAGAACCCCTGAACACAGGTTGTTTATTTTCTTTAAACCGAATAGTGAACCAACCTTTCTCTGATAAAGATCTTCTTTGCGCTCTTCTTTGCACTAGTTTAGCTGGAATAATAGCGGATGAGAAAAAGGAAATGGACAGACAGGCCAGCCAAAACAGGTGACTAGCTTTAAGCATGCCAGCTAGCTCCAGCTTTCGCAAAGCTGCCCTCGAACATCTGAACGAATCGTTCAGCGGCACCCTTGGGTCTCGGATTATTAGGGAACGTAAAAATGGGATGAATACAACATTGTTCCATATTATGTAGTGACGACACTGTGTAGAACAGATGGAGGTTTGTTTTCGGAAACAATTTGCTCCTGGGAAACCTAAAATGGCCGAAATTTGGGGCTATCTCGGAAGTCTTGACGTGGACCATTAAACTAAAGTTGCAAAAGAAGAAAAAGTGACTTCTGTAGTTTTTGAACATAATTAAGGTACCTATCTAATTGGTAAATTTGAAATCTTATGAAGATAAATGACATCAAAGATTAAGACTATGTTAAAATGACGGTAAAGCGTTAAGATTAAGAGAGATTAAGAGAGATTAGGAGAAATCTCACAAACTATTGTTATAGCCTCTCATTAAAGAAGCTTCTGACACAGGCACCAAGCTATCTAATCCCACCTAATATCGAAACTAAAAGAATCCCACCAGAGTAAAAGAAAATGAAAAATCTGGAAAGTGTCCGAAACATTTTGACAAGTCTATAAATAGCTTGCATTGCTAAGGATAATGTATTCCGTGCAGAGTTTAAGGTAATTAACCACTTAAGGTCATCTTTTAAACAAGCACTTGACTTGCACAAATTTCATGAAGCATTTTTCACTATAAAAGTTTAAGCATTGTCTTTAGGATAACTGCTGGAACTCGCTTCCGTCGTTACACAGATTAAATAATTACCCGGAGGGCTCCTTGACTGGACATCTTAATTAAGCGACAAATTAACAGAATTTAATGTAATTAGTCGACCTGTTATGTAATAATTAAGCTAAGCTTCTTTTCCTGTATAAAATGCGCTAGCATACGCCTCAAGGTTAAGAACAGGAGGGGACATAATTAAAATTACAGCCTAACTGAGCTCTGCAAAATTCGGGAATTATCTAATAGTCAGCGGTTATGGCGCTGATAAGAGAAATTATCTGTCAAGGACGACATTATGATCAAACATAGACAATCTAAGCCTATTTGCATATTTAAGCTGAAAGACTTATTATCTAATATCTGCATGTCGTTATCCATTTTAGACTTGATTAGCTTTTGGATATTTGCCTTCTAATTAGCTGAAAGTTACGGAAGTCCAGTTGCTGTTTTAAATTAAGATAATTGTCTAGCATAATTGGGAATGTTCAAGAAATGAGATTTTACCTGAAGGAAGGCTTGTGATTTACATAAATTATCCCAGACAAGCATTCGTCACGAGATTCCTCAATCCAATAAAATTTGAGGCAATTAAAAATTTATCTCAAATATGGTATAGGTACAGACGTAATGACTAAACTGAGATTTGATTTATTATTTTGCTCAAAGCAGCTAACGGTGTTTGATGACTACAGATTACATTACTACAGTTAAAAGCTACAATATTCTGCTTCTGCTCTGACTGCTTCCGGGACAATTAATCCTGTGCCTACGATTTTAGTTTGCTTGAACTACTAGCTTGACCTACAGTTAGCGTGACCACTGGCTATCACGGAAGCATTTGTCGTTGAATCTGTTGAAACGACACAGCTACATAACAACCCTGCCTTGCCTTCCACTGTTTTTGCAGTAAAGTCAATTATCTCAGTTTACAATAGTTAGAAAGTGGAAGATAAGGCTTTAAGATCAGGATAACGTGAAACAGGCATGCTTGACAGAACAAGTCGAATGAAAAAGATTCCCAGCACCGCTTGGCTTTTATGGTATACCCGTGTTTCTTTGAGAGGGAGAGAGGGGGAATCAAAGGATCCACTTTTAGCGACTTGACTCCTGAGCAAACAGACTGAATCTAACTTTGCTGATGAAACGACTTCGGAAAAGGAGGTTCTACTAGTGTGAAATTGACAAGGTTTCAAAGGCAATCTGTGGTAACAAGAAAATGTATATCATTACCAACGCAAAAGTTCAGAAACACAATTTTAACTGTAACAATTTTAGAAGCCGTCAAAACGTACACAACAACCTGCAATAGTTGTAGATGTGAAGCTAACTGAGATAAAATTCTTTTCTTGCCGCCTTCGTAATTAGTTTATAGCCTACTCCTCCACAGGCTTTTCTTTGACAAGGTTTCACTCGACTAAATATTCCCAGAGCTTGAAACAGATATTGCAGACAATCTTGGACTAACTAGAAACTCAGACTACGTGGTTAAAACATCAATTCAGTTCAGTTTGTATTATTTGAAGTTGCCAACTGGAGTAAAATAGTTGTATA
>JASAND010029806.1:0-55623 GCA_030248195.1 Trissonchulus latispiculum | reverse complement strand
GTATTGTTACTCCGCCAAGTAATATCTCGTCAAAGAGAAGCTGAATTTCCGTTTCAAAAACTGATAGATATGCTCAACATGCAGTTTAAAAAATTTAAGCGTTAACTTTTTACCGTTCAGTTTTTGAACGTACATTCAACGAGTACTCCCGAAATTCGATAAAGAAGTTCGGCAATTTGCCAGTCTTTGTTCAAAATCGTCTTGGAACTCCACATCTGCAGTGTTCGTCAGGGGCAAAACTGGGTTTGCACGGGTTTTTCCTTCTCGCAAATTTCAAAGTCGACTCAACAGTGTTAAAGCCAACACGTGGTACCATGTCGGTACTGTACTGCTTAGGCGCTGAGTTTTTGGCAAGAGTGGACGAATAAAAATTTTGGTCACCTTACTGAAACCGTTCACACTTTGTTCAAATTTCATTTGAACTTAATATTTACACAACTTTTAACAATACCGAATTGCCCAAATTGTACAGTAAAGCAGTTTTCAGTTTTTAACATTGAATGTGCAAACATTCATGTTTGGATACTGTACGCAAATGTCCCGCATGTTGGGTGTTGCTTAGTGATTTTAAGAAGAGACCGTATTACTGCAATTTAATGTTCAGGCTGCTCGAGAAGTAGTATGGGTTGTGGAGGTCTCTCAAAGTGTTGTGTCTCAATCCTATAACAGCAGACCAAGTCTTCAGTGTTTATTCGTAGCTGATGTTGAGCTTCATGTTTCCAAAGTTCAATATTTGTGTTTTTGAAAAGTTTCGAGCAACATAGCTAACATCAAGGTTATATTTCTAATTGTTTCTGTGTATTAAGGGGTCAAATAGCAGTGACAAATACTAATAGAGTTAAATTCCAATTGTTTTATTTTATGACACCAATATGTAAGCACAGTTGCACAACAAGTCAGAATGTTATTTTAATTTTCCAGTCATGCATTAACTTAATGAACCATATTGACTGTCTACGAGTTCTCAAATATTCTTGATTTTTTGAATCAATAACTTTGAAAATTTGTGTATGGAGATATATCGGAAAAGCTTATAAATTAAAAAACTTAAAAAAATTTTAAATTTTTAGTTTGATTTTGCAAATACTCAAGTAAACCGAAAACTTTTTGAAGTTGAAAATTTTCAATGTTTTCAAATTTGGCAATTTGAAATTGAGGCAAAAAATCAAGAAAGTACAAAAAGTATTAAACGCGTCTCGTAACAACAAATTCCAGAAATGCTCCAATGTCGTGTTGGTATACAACCTATAATCACAATCTCGTAGCGCTCAATTAATAATAACAAAACCTCTAATTGACCGGTATTGGTATCCAGCGATGCATCAACAAAATATGCAAAGTGGTCTCGTCTCTATCCATAGTGTGTCCCACCACGTATTCCGCCCATCAGCCATTTTTATGTTTTCGTTCACTAATATCTGAAAACTGGTCGTTCTTTTTCAAAGTCAATACAATAGATTGTGTTTTCCTTGACTCGTAGATCAAAACTTGGTACTGGTACATAAGAGGGACTACTCGGACGGGCTCCGCTGAGCTAATCTTTTACGAAAAATTGTTGAAAGCTCGTTTTGATAAAGTCCACGGTAGGTACAATCTCACGATATTATTAAAATACTATGAATGGAAAATACCGTGCGGCAAAATTACCGTTTTCCAAAAAACTTGAAGCTCACAAAATGCTTTTTGATCATACAAATGATCATCTCGTAATCATACAAATTTATTGGCAATTCCCGAAATTACATGGTAATGGACAAAATTGGGAACATGAGCAAAATGTACCAAGTGGAGCATTCTCAATAGCTCAATATCTTTCAAAGACCAAACTTTTTTCAGCAATATAATTATATTAATACATTTTAATAAGAATTGCAAGAGTAGCCAAAAGCATTTGGGTCTCTTCAGTTTTGCTCGATTTTCACAAGCAGAGTTCGCACAGGAAATCAAGCAAAACGCCGCGTAGCGCCATGCTATACACATATACACAAAATTAGTACGTCCACAATGTTGTTGTATGTCTATTATTCCCAAGGATTTTTAAACAGAATAGCTGTGTCATTATTCATATTCTTGTGATTGCATTATCTTACGAGTTACACAAATTTTCAAATCATGGCCGGAAGTGCCAGGTCGTCTGGGTTCAGCAGGATGACCCCCCTCCCACTGCTTCCCTGCTAACTGGGGAAAAATCCTGGCTCTGTACTCACCAATTGTGAGCCACGTGCTTGACATCAAACTCCATTTCTCTTCGGGATTATTTCGGCTGGATGTGCATCGTTTGTTGCATTAGTAAAGTAATACAGTGAAAAAAGTGGCAGCCAGTACTCAGCGGCTGCTGCTTTCAAAGCCATGTTTTGTCAGCTTCTAAGCTCACGGGACCACTCTGAAAATGCATGATGACCTTCTCAGGTAAATATCAATGTTGGCATAACGAAATATCGGCAGTACATATGATTGTATGAAATATTTGAGCTGCCAGTGTTGGAAGGGAATAAATAAATTAAAGCTGTACCAGCTGCCAGTTGTTGATTAAATCCAGATTTTCAGCAGTTTTTTGTATGGTACTTGTAGTCAAGATTGAAAGTCTTTCAAGGTGAAATTTTATTAAAATTTTGGTCAGTTCCTAATAAGACAAAATTTGTTATGTATATTTTCAAATTTCTTTCCAAAATACTTTGAAAACAGATTTCGCTTTCAGTAAGCTGTTTCAAGATAAGGGATACACTGGTTGCTTTTCTAAAACAAGTTTGGACACATTTTTAGAGAAAGCTCACGAAGCTCATTGTTTTATGCCAAATGTGGTCAGTAGGCGTTAAAGTCAAGTTCAGCATGTCCGATTTATTAGGTTGGGATGCCAGTTTTATAAAGATTTTTCTTTCACGGAATTACTTCGGCCTTCTCTATGCCACAGCCTGATTTTTCGTTGTACACATTTTCCAAATACAGGTTTGGAACATTTTCATTTTGTCTGAGACAGGTCAAACGCAATAAACTGGAATACAATGTTTAGCAACTACTGTTTTGTACAACTGTACAGTTTTTACATTTTTCTCACAGAATTCTCACTGGGATTAACAGTGTATGAGAGTTGCTTCACAAGCTTCAACATATTTGACATGAGGGTGCTGTTACTGTATACTTCTAGGTACTAGTTTTCTCCATCTATGTACGAGATGATCTCCTTTTTAACCACTTAAAGAATTTCCTGCCAGACCGCTTCCAAATCTCAAAAGGTTTTAAAAAGAGTTCAAAATAATCTGGTAAGTGCATGTATGTAGTTTCTTCAAAATGTTAGTGTCAACAGTTGTGAAGTATTAATTTTTATATTTGTTACCATCTACATTTACCACCATCCTCCAGTTGTAAGTGCTACCAGGGCATCACACATCCAGTTGGTCAACATGTACTCTATTCCATGTATCTATGGACATTTAAACATTTAAAGTAATGTCTTTGCAGGACGAACAAGTGCATACAAATATCGTTAATTCAATCATTGGAATATACTGGGTATGTTAGATATCAAGCCTTATGCAAAAAGGTAAACAAATACTCACGTTGCAATAAAAACTGGTCAGAATAGTAAATTGCTTCCGAATTGGGTACCAGGTTTGGCAGTAGTGCCTAAACTTTGTCAGTTTCTATTGGCTTGCTGTCTGCCAGTGAGTATTTCTCTGCAGTCTTGTGCTGGTACAGGCTTGTTTTCATATAAAAAGGGATGAAATCCTTTTCAAATGCAATTATTGGTAGCTTCTTAATATTTGATTACGTTAATTTTTAGTGCAAAGATAAGAAATTTTGGTTTTAAGTCATTACATTTTCATTGATATATCAATCTATGCCAGTACTGTAAATGAACATTTTTTACAACTTTTGGAGAGCATTTAAAGTGGTTTCAGTCGGCATGTTAAAAAACATCTTTTACCGTTCTCGAGAAAACACCAAATCAAAATGCGGAAAAATTTTTTGGTTTATTTACCGATCGATATTTTTATCAATGTTCAAATTTTAAGTTGGGAGATTTGCCGAAAAAGATTTTTGGCAAAAATCAGTTTTTGAACACCGATTTCTAAAATCCGTTCGGGTTTGCGATTTTTGGCAAAATTGAATTGAATTACGATTTTTCTGGTTTGAGCAAACATTTCAGGTTGTCGACAAAATTTTCGCAACAATAAGCATCATTTGATTTTCGACCGCCAAAACTTGCCAAAAAAATTTCGGCTAAGAACTGACGGATCGGAAGAGTGTGATGTTTCTTCCTTTTGCCGGAATGTATGTGCGAAACTTAATATTTACGAAAAAATATTTTCAGTTTCCAGTCGGCAATTCGGATGCTGCAAATTAAATTTTGGAACCTGCCGAGTCTTCAAATTCCCAACGATTGCAGACGAGCACTACCAAAGCTTTCGGGGAGCTTCACATGGTGCATTGCACAAGTACTAGCTTTTCAGTTTCGGACATTGTCAAGGCAATGGCAGCATAGTTCAAATTTCCCGCAGTATACAATGAAAAAATATAATTTTTTGTAGAAAAATGTTTTCTTTTATTAGAAATCAATATATTTGTTTGTCAGCCGTAATAGGAACTCAAGATGGGAAACTGATTATATATGGTTAGGTGAGTCTCGTTCATGTCCATTGAGTGTGACAACAGTAGCTCGATACGGGAAACAACGAAAACCGGAAGCTTCTATCCGCCAAGAGTTTTCCAAATGTTGGATTTTTTGCAATTGAATAAAAAAAGGCCTACAAAAGTGAATGCATTTTCAAGTTCTGTCATGACAGTTCAAATTCCTACAGTTGGGACACAAGATAATGCAGCACTTATTTTCACCTTCTTGGTATGCAAAATAAAATTTCTATTCAAGTTTCAGATAGAGAAACATTTTTTAGTACGTAGCCATACTGACCACATGTACCTGTACCTTTGCAGTATGCATTTAAAGGTACAGTATGAGGCCTAAAAAGGCAGTTTACCGGTCTCCAGCAGCAGGGAATGCCCAGATCAAAATTCACTGAAGCAGTGCGGATGTCATAGGAGAATAGGACAACTGATCAAACTTGGGATGAATCCGTGAAGCCAAAGCTCATTTCGTAGACTTTCGTTCTCCGTCAAAGATTAGGCTGCTCAACACTAAAACAGTAAAATGGAAATTAATAAATTTAAACGGTCGATAAATGAAAACTATTGTGTCCAGTGTTTTATGACAGTACAGTACCATACATTCACATGAAAGCCCACTGTTGGGTATTGTTCTTTAAGATTTAGATGTTCGTCTGGAATGTGGTGTCTATCAGTGAAGTTGTGGTCTGAACATGAGTAAGTTTTCGGTCAGTTGTTCCTTTTGGGTTACCGATTGGTCAGATCCTTCGCAGTACAAATTGTCAAGCTGTAGTGATTTCATCGCAAATATATCTTCATATTCTTCTTTCAGTACCAATGACTGTAGCTATTTGTACAGAAATGATGTCAATGTTGCTTTCCGCTGTTGTTTCTGAGAATGAGGTTCCGTGTCTTGAAAGTGTCATACTATCAAATTTTAGCCATATCAGTGTGTTAAGCCATTCAAGTTTATGAAATTTTCTAACACAGCAATATTTTGCCATCATGGTCAGTCCGTATGTTTCAGGTGGCTCTCTGCCTGCTTGGTGTTGCTCACCATCCTCAACACCATATGACATTCAACAGTGTCTGTGTCAGATAACAGATACAATCCCAAATTCCTTTCATACGGCCATATAAACGGAAGCTATTGGATGCTAAACGAGATTTCTCTCTTTGAATGACTGTATCATTATCATCATGTTAACATATTAGCACAATATTGACGATGCACGTTTGTCGCCGCAGCTCCACCATGGCAGCTGATTTTCTTCATCAGACCCACTTCGTCTCTTCCACACAGAGCACTGACGGGAATGGTCGAGACGCAAATGTTCACGTCCAAGGAGATTTCTACTGAAAATGTAATCAAACTTCCTACAAAATGAATACATGAAATTAGAAAGTCATTTATAACCATAGATGCGGGAATGGAATGGAGATCTCTGGGTACGCAAGAAAATGTAGACTTTCCCAGAAAAGTAAGACTACAACAGAAATTTTTTAAAAATTAGCGATTTTTTCTAAATCTAAAAATCGCCAAAATGTTTTGCTAATTTTTAGTTCAAAAAATGCTGTACACAATTTTTGCAAATTTGCAGACCCCAAAATCTGTATTTTTAGAGTGTCAGAAGCGGGAACAGAATTTAAATTCCCGTGTTAATTTAAATTGACACGGGCTCGTGGCCGTCCGCATTTTGGTTCGTCGTGTACGGGTTACTGTAATGTGTCGCAGACCCGGGTTTCAGGCTCATTAGTTACTTTTAATACCTCTAACCACTGTATATCCGGTTTGGTCTGTTAATCCCAATTTAATTGTATCCGTTGGCTTAAGAACAGACAAATGCGTGACATCAACATTTTATGGGTCAGTAAAAGCGCAATAATTTGAAACTGATAGTTATTAATCACTGATGTCAGGGAATCCCCCGAAACAATAAATTGCTTGTAGTATCAACAATTTAAAATATGAACCATGCAATCAAAGTTTGTTTGAAATTGGTGATAGAATTCTGATTCTAGTTGAAACTTGAAACCATGTACAGTGACCTCAGCTCGTGCAGGCTTCAGATTGCATATAATTCGTTCATGACATCAGAAAAAACTTAGAACTGGTGCGGACGCTTCAATAACAGACACAAAGAAAGAATGAATGAATGAGTTTAAAATGAATTAAGGATAAATTAAATTGGGATTAACAAGATTAAGCCGGATTAGCCGGTGGTTAGAGGTATTAAAAAGTAGCTAATATGTAGTAGAGGCCTGGGGTACCCGAGGTCTGCATTACGGCCCGCGGCCCGGCCCAGCCCGGCCCGCACGACGGGCCGAGCGGGCCGACGACCAAAATTCACGGGCCGGGCCACGGGCCGAGTGTCCGTCCCGCTCAGAGCAAAAGGGAGATTCCAAACTATACTTAATTGATCTGTAGTTAGTAACTTGTTATGATGCTGCAAGTAAATAGAATGGTCATTTATTTGTGTTCGCATATAATATCTCCAACATGTTTCACGTTATAAACATTAATTTAAATTAACACGGGGTTAAATTCTGAAGGGTCTACCCCGACTCTGGCAAGGGTCTGCCCCCTAAAAAATACAAGATTTTAAGGGGGTCTACCCCAAATTTGCAAAAATTGTGTATTTTTAACATTTTTGGGCAAAAATTAGCAAAACGTTTTGGCGATTTTTAAAAAAGTTTAGAAAAAATCGCTAAATTTTACTAAAAAATGAGCAATTTCTGGTAAACATCACTGAGGTGTCTGCCCTTTTTCCTCTCAGGAGAGAAGGTCTACCCTTTTTTCTTTCTTGCCGCAGGGGTCTACCCGTTTTTTGTCGGTGTGGAGGTCCTCCCATTCCCATTCCCACGTTATCCTATGGTTATAAATGACTTTCTGTTCATGTATTCATTTTTGTAGAGTATTTAGGAGTTTGATTACATTTTCAGTATCTCCTTGGACAGCCTGTGAACTGCATACATTTGCGTGTCATTCCGGTGAATGTCTTCCGATCAGTGTCTGGTGTGATGGGAAAAGGGACTGTGAGGATGGATCTGATGAAGAAAATCAGCTTTGCCATGGTGGGTAAATATTTTGTGGTGTGTGTGCGTGTGTGTGTGTGCTGTGTATGTGTGCGCGTGAGTGTGTGTGCATGGACTCGGACCAAGAAAGTAATCCTCTGGGACAAGGGTGTATCAAATGCTTCCGTTTCATAGCCAACATGAACGGAATCCGTGAAGGGAATTTAGAGTTATATCTATTCTATCTATATCAACACAGATTTACTTTTATATTTAGGTCAAAAGGAATGTCATATGGTGTGGAATGGAACAAACTTTATAACACCAGCCCACCATACGACAAGAAGCAAACGAATTGTTCAGGGAGCCTACGCGCCTCAAAGAACCTATCCTTGGATGACCATGATGAAAAGCTACAAAATATTTGACGGTGTTAGAAAGTATAAAATTTGTGGGGCCTCTCTAATTTCACCAAACTGGGCAATGACTGCTGCACACTGTGTAAAATTTGAGTAAGTGACATAGGATTGCAGGTTCTCAGTTCTCAGGGCTCTTTTTAGCAGATAAACATTATTTCCAGCGACCAGTACAAAATGCGCTAGAGTATGTAGGTACATAGTCAGTTAAAATTACAGAAGAGAATATGAAGACTATAATTGCGATAGAAATCCGCTATAGGTTCAAGCAACGAGGTAGTACTCGCGAGAGACGATTAATCAGTAAAAGTTAAGCGAGCTAAAGATTTCTTATTGACGAGAGCTACTATGTTCAGATTTTTAACTTCACTATACATTAAGACACCACACAATTCTAGACGACATCCTACATAGATGCTAAAATATTAGCTGTTGGTGCTTGAAAGTACCCAACTGATTGTCAAACTCATGTGAATGGAATATGGTACTGGTACGGTCATAAAACACTGGACTTACAATTAATAGTTTTCATTTATCATTCATTCATTTATTAATTTCAATTTACTGTTTTAGTGTTGATTGGCGAACCCTAGTCTTTGGTGAGTACGATTTGAGGACCTACGAATGGAGAGAGACGGCTCGAGATGTGGTCAGCATTGTAGTTCATCCCAAGTTTGATCAGTTGTCCTATTTCTCCTATGACATCGCGCTGCTTCGATTGAATCACAGTCTGGAGTACTGGTTCTGGCAAAACGGAGACATTAAACCTGCCTGCTTACCTAGACCTCATATACCTGTACCTTTAAATGCATACTGCATGGCTACTGGATGGGGCAACACAGGTACGTAATAGTCAACTATGTACGTACTAAAAATGTTTCATATCTGAAGGCTTTGGATTAGAAATTTTATTTGCATACCAGAGTGGTAGGTGAAGTAAGTGCTGCAGTATTATGTTGTATCTTGTGTCCAACTAGCAAGACTGAATTTAATCGTAACAAGTAGGCTCCAAAAGGGGCAGTATTCCTTTGTAGACCTTTTTTATTCAATTGCAAAATCGCCTTTGTTGTCGGAAGCTCTTTTAATAGTTAGAAGCTCCAGGTTTCGTTTACAATTTCACTTGACTTCCCTTTTTTCTTTTCATATCGAACTACTGTTGTCCTGTGAAACGTCCTACTCAATGGTTTTACTTATGAGACCAGACTTTCCTCTTCCTTATATATAATCAGTTTCACATCATTGATCATTGGGTTCCGCAGTACGGCTGACAAACAAATATGTTGTTTCTAATAAAAATAAAACATTTTTCTACAGAAAATTTATATTACTTTTCATTTCGCTGCTCAATTTTTTGCGGGAGTGCAGGCCTATGCTTGCCATGCCATGACTGAGCTGAACTTGTGATGTCCAGTGCAAGCTAGTACCTAATTTCCTAATGCACCATGTAGCTCCCAAGCTACAGTAGTGCTCAAAGATCTGCAATCGTTTAGATTGCTGACAGCCGAAGACTGCGCGAAGGCTCTCAGTTCTGCCCCTTAAATAGGTTCCAAAACCTAATTTGCATAATCCGAATGCAAAAAATCCGACCTAAGCTAGCCCTGTGCTGAAGATAGGGCTTCTGAACAGAGAAATGACTCACACTACACTAAACATATTAGTTTCCTTTTTATACATTCCTGCTCCAGCAGGAATAAAAACATCACACTTATATACTGCTCAAACTTCCGATCCGTAATCAGTTCTTAACAAGAACTTTTCCATGTGGGCCGAGGGACATTTTTTTGGATTTGGCTTAGCAGGTCATAACGGTCAAGAAAATCCATTAAATGTGCGGTGACACGAAATTTCGCAACTTTGCATTGAGTTTTCTCGCAACTGGAGATGTTTTAGCTCAAACCAAGAAAAATGTCCCTCCGCAATAGTGCGAATTCTCATTTTGCCAAAAATCACGCGAATCCATTGGGTAGTTTTTGAGAAATCGATGTTCAAAACAAAATAATCGCAGTTTTGCCAAAATGGTTTTTCGGCCAAATCTCTAACTTAGAGCAACAAACTCCGGCTAATAGGCATTGATAAAATGTGCAATGAGACTGTGTATCGATCGAGTATAAATAAACCAAAATTTTCCGTACGATTTGGCAGTAATTTTGAAAAAACTGATTTTCTCGAAAACGGCCATTTTTGGACCCCAAAAATTGTTTTTTGCTTATACTGACTTAACCACTAGAGATAGCTCAAAAGTTGTAAAAGCAAAAATGTTCATTTTTGCGCCCTCTTTCCAGCCATACCAACCAATGTGGTGTCTCGACTATCGGCTGAGAGAATAATGGCAAAAACCAAAAATTTCTTATCTTTGCACCTAAAAATGCGGGACTGGTCCCAGAATGTTAAAGAGCACCGAAATAGTGCATTTGAAAAGTTTCATCCACTTTCATAAAGAATTAAAGCCTTTAGGGTTAAATTTACACAAAGCGATACCAGCACCTTAAAAGGACTGCAGAGAGCATCACCATACTGGCCGCATGTAGGGTCTTAACAAAGGATGAACCGGTGACAAAAAGTTTAAACTTACTACTATTTAAACCTGAAATTTAATTGAACTTAGTACTATTCTATTAGTTTTATTTTCTTGTGGTGTGTTTTCTTTTCATAGGAGACGATCCGAAGTCCGATATCCTAAAGCATATACAGTACAATTTAATGGTGGATGGACAGTATTGTAATGCATTCACTGACAAAATTTGCGCACAGACGGAAATTCATACCGGACTTTGCTTTGTGCGTACTAAATTTTGTCTTAACTAAAACTTATCATCCACATATCATTATGGAATAAATTTTATGTTAACTGGATGTGTACCTCTGTTCTTTATAATTTATGACACTTACAGCTGGAGATGGGTGAGGTTGAGACAGCGAACTTAAATGTAAGATGAAGCAACAAATATAAAAATTGGATAACAAACTCCACTCTAACTCATTATTTTCTTGTTTGAAAAGCTACGCGTACTTTATTAGATTATTTTGAACTCTTTTTGTATTTTAGGGTGATTCAGGCGGTCCTTTGGTCTGTAGGAATTCTTTAGGAAATTGGATTCAGGAAGGGATCATCTCGTACATGACCCGCTGTTCCAGTGGAAAGCCTGAAGTTTTCGCACGTGTATCAGAGCTTGTGCCTTTCATTATACGAGTAGTTGGCTGAGTGGCAACACCCGCCATGGTCAATATGTTTAGCAAAGGCTGTGAATAACTCTCTGCCACTTCTTGTGATCGTAGTAATCCCGAATGAATTCCTCAACAATTTCTGGAAGAAGAAAAATGTAAAACTGTACAGTTGTACAAAACAGTAGTTACTAAGCTTATTGTATTCCAGTTTGGTATGCGTTTGACTATGTACTGTCTCAGGTAAAAATGAAAATGTTTCAAACCTGTGTATTTGGAAAATGTGTACGAAACGAAATCTGAACGACATCTAAATTTGGCATAAATAGAAATTTAAGTAATTCCGTGAGGAAAAATCTTTTATAAGAGAATTTAACTCAATACTGTATCCCAACCCTATTAAATCGGACATGCTGAACCAACTGCGCCGAGCCTCTGGCTGGGCCGAGCCCGGCCCGGAAAGCCCGATTCGAAAACCGGTAGGCCCGGTGAAGGCTCGACATACAAAAACAATATTAAGCGACAGCTAGCTAGTGCTATCTATTATATCTTAAACAGCTACTGAAAGCTGAAATCTGACTTTCTAGGGAAGATATTTTGGAAGAAATTTGAAATATGCACAACAAAATTTTGTCTTGGCCTGTCCTAGCCTCCAAGTTTGACTAAATTTAATAAAGAGTAAATTTCATACCCCGAGGAAGGCAATCTTACGACTACAAGAATTTTTAATGGACTTGAGCAAAAGTTTTGTATAAAAAGCTTCTCAAATATTGGATTTAATCAACAGCTTGGCAGATAATTTTAACTAATTTGAAGTTTAGTCCGACCGAAACTACTAGCGTAGAATATTTCATACAATCGCACTATATATTACTGCGGTGCAGACGAACTACTCATTATCTTAACTACATTGATATTTTACTGGTGATTTGATTCGAGAAGGATCCAAGCCGAAGGTATGCAACCTTTAGAACCTTTCGTCAATATTTCATCCGTACAGCATTTTCAGGTGGTTCATTAGATATTAGCATATTCCGTGAGCTTAGAGCTGACGTATAACAGCTTAGCCAGCCTTGAGTGCTGGCTGCACTTTTCACTGCTATTCACTGCTAATGCAACAAACGTCACATCCAGCCAGTATATCCCGAGAAATGGGTTCTGATATCGCTTGTGCTCTAATTGGTGGTACAAGAGTAAATTTTCCCCAGTTAGCAGGAGCCGAGAAGTGGGAGGGGGGTTGAAGGATCATCCTCTTAGTTGTTTCGGCCTGGCGCTACGTGCATGGTTTGGAAGGATATTTATTGTAATAGGATTAAGATAATACCTAATCCTAAGAATATGAATAATTATTTTGTATTTCTGTACTTATTTTAAAATCCTTAGAATAATAGGCATTTTGTAATTCTGTACTTATTTATTGAATCATTTTGTAATTTTGTACTTATTATGTATAGATAGCATGGCATACACAGTGCGTTTTCTACTGCTTTGTTTCCTGGCGATCTGCTTGGTGAAATCAGCTTCAACTGAAAGCTTAAAAGGGAAATGCTTTGGCACATTAGTTGGAAAGGGAATCTGCTATACTTCTTGCAGCAAGTGCTCAGAAAAAGATCTTATTCATCCCAACATTAATATAAAATTATATTGCTGTGAAAAAGATTTAGTCTTTGAAGATATTGAACTGTGAATGCTCCTTGGTACGATTTACATACTCATGTTCCCAAGCCTTGTCCATACCGAATGTAATTTCAGAGATTGTAATAAATTTGTATGATTGCAGATGATCATTTGTATGATCAAAGCAACTTTTGTAGAAATTTGTGAAACTTCAAGGATTTTTTTGGGAAAATTTGGCAAACCTTTACGGGAGAAGGATGATATTCCATTTTCCATTCATAATTAATTTTAATAATATGCGTGGATGTACCTGCAAAATGTGGATTGAAATCATTGAAAAGCATCAAAACGAACTGTGAACATTTTTCATGCAAAAAAGATAGCTCAGCTTCAATTTGTCAGAGCCCGTCGAAACAATTCTACTCTTGTAGTACTGTATACCAAAAAGTTTTGTCTGAGTCCAAGGAAAACACAATCTATTGTATTATTTTGAAAAAATTTGGTGAACGGTGAACAAGCTCAGGTGCTCAGGTGAACGAAAAACATAAAATGAGCTGGTGGCCAGATACATTGGTGGACACACTTGTGGATAGAGACGAGACCACTTTACGCTATTTCTAAACGCTGGCTTGGTTTTCAAATTGTTATCGTGGATACTAATACCGGTCAATTAGAAGGTTTTGTTAATATTAATTAAATAGCCCCAGTTTGTGTTATAGGTTGTATATATTTTTTATATGGAATGTACAACTAGAATAAAGCAAACATTTCTCGTTTGTTGTTGCAGCTTGCGTTGTCTCTTTTGTGCTTCCACCCACACCCCGTAACCATAACTTTTGATTTTTGCCTCAGTTTCAAATTCGTCCTCAGAGCCCCAGAAAACCCCCCTGTATGCAAGTTTTCAGCAAAATTTTCTTCAAAAAAGTTTTCGGTTCCCCTTGGTGGCCCCTTATCAAACTAAAATTTAAAATTTTTTAAGTTTTGAATTTATAAGCCTCCGGTATATGCCCATACAGAATTTCAAAGTTATTGGTCAAAAAAATCAAAAATTATATTTGGGGGAAAGCGCAATAGACCCAGTCAACTAATGATGGTTGGGTTCATTAAGTTGAAATGCATGACTGGAATAAAGTAAACATTTCTGGCTTGTTGTACAACTGTGCTTACGCTGATTGGTTATTAAAAATAAAATAGGCAATTGGACGGCTCTGGTTGTCTTGTCACCCTTGTATTTGACCTATAATACACAGAAGCAATTAAACTCCTTCATGGCAAACTTGATGTTAGCTATGTTTATAAAGCGAGAACTTTCAAGAGTTATTTGGATCTTGTTACAAATATTGAACTTTAGAGGTATGCTTGAACTCAACGCATACAGGTATCTAAAGCCCGAGACCTCCTTTACTGAGGCCTGGTTCTGCTGTTGCTAGGATCTAATTAGTTTCTTTACTGAGGCAAGGAACATCCAGCCCAGCTTTATGTTAAAAGCTCTCTAAGCTCTCTCAGGCAGCCAGTGTTGCGGGTTTATTAAATTCTGGCTAACGTTCTCTGTCTCTTCCTTAAAATCACTAAGCTAACCTTAATAATGCAGGACCTGATGCTTAAGTCAGTGCTAGATTTTTATGTATCCAAACATGAGATGTTTACTTGTTTACCTTCAATGTTACTCTAAAAACTGGGAACTAACTTACTTTTGAAATGGTTCTGAACAGACCCAGTTCTTACATTATTGTTAAAGTTTAATGTAAATATTAAGTTCAATGAAACTGAGATATAAGTGTAGTGTTTCAGTAAGGTATTCAAGAGTACATTCGTCCCTCATCAAAGTGGACGTAATCAGCCTCACTCGCTATATGTTTAAGTGCTTAAGCTCGAAAACACAAAGCGAATGCAATTTTGTGTCTGCTGCGAGCATGTTGCGTGTTGAGCAACTTGCATGTTGAGTCGGCGAAGTTGCTTTGTTCACCAGGGTCTGATTTGCGGGAGGGGGAGAGAAAACCTTCAGCCTCAGCCTGCAAGGCTTAGTTTTTGCCCTGATAACAGAGAACATACTTTAGTGGCAAACTCAGGTTCCAGGTTGGTTTTGAGACAGAATCCTTAAAATCCGTTTAGTAGTGCCTTCGGACTAACATCAGGAGCATTTCAGGGAGATCAATCTACTCGTTAGTCATGCATTCAAAAACTAGACAATCTAATAAAGCATAGAGTGCTGCTTCCAGGTGAATTAAATTTTTCAAATGTTAAATGTGGGTGGCCTTAATACTATCAGTTTTGAGATTTACGAATTCAGCTCTTCTTTTTGACGAGGACTATTGCTTGGCGGATGGGGAGGACAACTGTACAGTGGAGTCCAAGCACAGTCCGACTTCCGTGCGGTTTAGTTCGGCGAAGCGAACGAAAGCTACACAGGTTGACGACTTGGACAACTTTTATCTCAGCAAACCTGATACGGAATTTGTGAAACAGCGAATGGTATGAAACCGAAAAATTGAACTTTATAGGTTAACTTAAACAGCAAATAAATGCTTGTTTGTATCAGAATTTTTACAAAATTTTTAAAGATTTTCAAGCTTTTTTAAAATTCAGTATTCAGTTTTCAGATTCAGATTAATAAGAACTCCCTTACTTCGTATTGCTAGGTATTAAAACCTGCGTTAAGCCAGATAGTAGAACTGCCCAGACTAGGAATTAAATTTAGGGACCAAGAAAATTTTATCATGTAATTTAGAAAGAAAATTCCACCGCGAAGACACTCAATGGAAATGCTTTTCAAATGAAATACTTGTCTTCCAAACCTGTCCTTTTCGGTAATTCAATTCTAATTTAATTTAACTTGCACAATCCATTCTTTTTTTCTATTAAAAAGTGTTTTAAGCTTTAATATCAAGCTGCAGGGCTGTTAGTAGTTGGTATTCTTAGCATTGGCATGGCATCGCCATCGTGGACAAGTCCGCATATGAGAAAGGACTTCATTTTCTAACCATTTCTCGATTTTTTGGGTCGATCCAAATTCAAAATGGCCACATTTTTGTGGATTCCACAAAACAGCAATTACTTTCTTGCAATACTTTACTTATCTGACTGATGTTCACGTCATCAACGATTTTGAAATTACAGAGGTGCCAAACTTTCTGACAGCAACTGAATGCCAACATTTGATATACATGGCGGAACAGCAAGGTCTAAACAAAGGATCCACGCAACGTCCCGCAGGCGCCGGCCGTATTCAACTGTTCGACGGTGACTTCGATCAAAAACTCAACATATCTGAAGTATGGAAGAAATTTCGTTGGATTATCTTGTTTTATCAATACTTCACCTTAGAATAGACTGGACTTCATTATCCGCAGAACTAATGCATTCATGGACAATCGGCTTGGTTTTCCCTAAGCGAAAGGGTACTTTGCCCCTGGAAATCTCTGTCTTGCCACAAGACTTATCTAGTGCCAGTGCTCATCCTCGGATTGTCAGTCGTAGAGCCAGGGACGTCAGAAACTGAAGAACAAAATTGGGGAGAAAAGGAGCGGGAGAGAACCGGAGGCCGAAAGTAGCTGAAAAATCAAATTTTTCCAAAAAAACAAAAATTCAGCATCACCCCACCACAAGTGAGTGTCACCTCCAGTGATGACTGCATCCGTAGAAGGGGAAGCAGCTCCTGTTCCTGTAAACATCTCACCGTGGTGATACCAAATTATTGACTTTTACTAGGTAATGGTAAACTGGATTGGCTAGAGCCGCCAAATCTTTGCGGTCTTTGGGAGTCGAACCACCGCTCGTAACGACGGAAAACCACTTGTATTTGATTCGATGATTGCTAATTGCTCGCAAAGCATAAAACCAAAAAGCTGCATTATTACTTGTATGCATTAATTGTATACATTTTTCAGATGCGGCGAACACTGGAGAATAGTTTCGATGTGTATCTCAGTGAAGCTGACATCTTAGAAATGTAAGAATCCGTTCAGCTAGGGGAAAATTATCCTCAACACATTGTCTGAATTTGAAATCGAAATGAATCATGTTCTTAATAGTATATAATTAAAACTTAAAACCGAACCAGCAAAGTTTGCTTCTGCTAGTGTAACCTCCTGAAACTCCTATTTATACACGAAAGCACTTCAGGTAGATATATATGACCTTATTGTATTGAAATAGGATATTGTTAGTGCACGTGTGGATGCCTTTTTTCCGTTTGCCCAAAAGCTCCCACAAGTTCCTTCAAATACAAAACCCTGTCGTGCAGTCGTGTGCTACATTTGTAAGCGCGATAATGGTAGATTGATTAATTAATGAGTTAACATTAACATTAAAGATTGTAGTAGGTATTGCTCTGCTGCTGGGAGCTGCTGCGCTAGCTAAGACAAAATAAATAATGCATTAAGATTGAGATGATTTTTGTTTAGCCTATGATTTTGCTGGTATTGGATTGGCATGATGACCCAAAGATGTAGCTTAATTTGACCAAGAGTACATAATAGATAAGAGTAAGAAACTCTTACGCTAGCATGTACAAATCATGTAAGGTATGCTCGGTTCATTAACTCGGGTCGGGACCCACCGTAACTTCCGGGGGGGGGTCCCACTTTGCACTAATTACACGCTTGCATATAAACGTGTGTCTGCTCGCTGATTGGCCCGTTAGCCTAAGGCTTATGGTAGGCAATTTATTAGTTATTTTAATTAATTAATTAATTATAACTTTAATTAGGGTAGTACAATCAAAAAACTAATTCGACAACTTTGTAGCATTTTTTCTGCTCTTTCCAATGATATAAAAATTGTTACATAATACAAAAATTCGAAGGAATGTAATGTGCAACAATTTTTATATCATTTTAAAGAGCAGAAAAAATGCTACAAAGTTGTCGATAAGTTTTTTTAATTGCATCGACCTAATTAAAGTTATAATTAATTAATTTGAATAACTAATAAATTACCTACCATAAGCTTTAGGCTAACGGGCCAATCAGCGAGCAGACACACGCTTATATGAAAGCGTGTATTTAGTGCAAAGTGGGACCCCCCGGAAGTTACGGGGGGGGGTCCCAAGTTAATGAACCGAGCAAGCATACCTTACATGATTTGTACATGCTAGCGTAAGAGTTTCTTACTCTTATCTATTATGTACTCTTGATTTGACCTGAAAATTTTATTGTAATTGTCACCTCGGGCACAAAAGACCAAGCAACAAAACACCATAATTTTTAAAGATTGATGTAATATTTAGGTATGAAGATCTGAATATGGACAAAGATAACGATGGTAGTTTTGATTTAATTTTGTTGATGTATCCAGATTGAATTAGAAGTTACAAATAATTCTGTTACATACATTCTGGAATGATTTCAACTATAATTTAACATAGGCTATAGGCCAGGTTTTCGAAAAGGGAAGGAGCTGATTGCTGAAGGCTGTCAAAAACCGTATCTTCGAGTTTTGGGATGACAAAGTTTCGAGAAAACAGCGGAAACCGTGCTTTCCGATATTTTGTACTAAGTGGTTATTCAGGTGGTTATGGGGCAGTTCTCAGCAACCAGATTGCAGAAGTTTACGATTTCTTTGTGAAAGCTAACTTGCTGTCCATGAATAAAATTGAAATATAAGGCTATCATTTTTGACTTGATTTGTACAGTTCAAGATTTAAATTTAGGATACATCGTTCCGGATGAGCTAAAGCAATTGGTGGTTCCAAAGAATGAATGGGCGGCTTATGTGGAAGACTTGAAGTTTCGTAAGCCGTGGCTGAAGGGAAGAAACAATGTAAATACATGGATATATCCGGACAAAACAAACGACAACATAATACATACCATCACACAACGAGTTGCTGATCTAATAGACATGCCTATGGTTATTGTCAATAAATCACATATTCAGGTAGTTTGTTCACTAGTTGAATTTTATGAAATTGAAAACTATCTATCAAACTAATCCCTATTGACGATTTAAAATGCTGACATGACAGTCAACAGTTACCAACTCATTCATACAATATGTAGTGTAACGGATGCTCATCAACTTGCAGACAACAGAAAACTAATTTTTACCCAAATATGGGCACAACAAAGCATGAATGAAACGAATGGGTTGCGTGGTTCTTAGTTGAGTTACAGAATACGGTTTGAGACTCCAGGCTTTTTTCAGAAGGGCATGAGTTACCCACTTCAGAATCGAAGTTTTAAGTCTGAGATACTGTAGTGGCTTCCCTGTTCTTTTTTGACCATCTTTGATATGTCTCACAAATTTGTAGGCTTACCCGAACTGTTAGTTTTAGGTAGTACATTACAAAACGGGTGGTCATTATCATATCCATTTGGACTCCGGTGACGACAGTTCTTATCCGTGTTGCCTTACCGGTCAAAATCCGTGCCGATCTTGCCGGTAAGAATTAAGACATAAAAAATTAAAAAAATAACTAATGGATTTTAATTCAATATCTGTGAAGTCATACAATAAAGTTAACTGCTGATTAGTAAATATTATTCATTTTGGTTTGATGCCGCAGCAAACTAAAATTTCAAACTACGGTTAATTTTAGATGGATGACCGTCCTCTTTTATTTGAATTCTGTAGAGGAAGGTGGTGAAACTGCTTTTCCGATAGCTGATGAGTCCAGTTACAACGAAGAGGTAGAATAATATTATTTGTAATTTTAGATTAATTGAAACATTTTGTGCCAGTTTGCCTTTCTGTGACTGCAACAGCTTCATTCAAAGATTTGTAGCTCTTATAGCCTCAGTTATGGTGGCTTGCGTAGAATGATTGGACACCGTTATCGTCCAATCCAATCCTTTATGATCCAATCCAATTCTAGTATAACTAGAAAAGTATCATTTAAATTACTATTCTGTTGAAGTGTATTTTACATTTTTCTTATTTTAGGCCTTTCGTTCTCAGGACCGAATCAACTTGCACAATCATTGTCACGATGCCAACATTAAAGTGAAGCCGGCTCAGGGGAAAGCCATCGTCTGGTGGAATCATCATGTTGATCTGAGCACTGGTTGGATCGGAAAGCACGATCCTTACAGTTTGCATGGATCGTGTCCAGTTCTAAGCGGCGTTAAATGGGCCGCGAACTTTTGGATAAGACTTTCAGAAAACAGATTAAAAGACCTTGGTCTGGAAAAATAACATATTCCATTTTGTTTACGTGATTTTGTTCTTTGAAAACATGCTGTGGATAAGGACAAGCTATGGATAGGCTATGGATAAGCTAAGAACGAGTCTGCCTAAACATGTAAAAGTTCCCGTTTTGAGCTATGAATAACCACACCTACGCTATCAACGTTTAAATCTGGGTTTTGTCAATTAAGTCATAAAATTAACTTTGTTAATTTTATGTGTTTATTACAACCAAGTTAGAGTTAGCGGCTCAACCCGGACTTGGAAATTTACTAACTTTGGCCCTGTCGAGATAGAAATTAGCTCTTACTTACTTAGTTGAATAATCAGTCACTATCACATGATTTTTATTGCTCAAACATGTAGACACAATGGTGAAGCTGTCCACTGTTTTCACGACTTCTTGAACAACTTAGAAAATCGCGATGATTTTGGTACATTCAAATTAAGCGATCCGTAAACATTGGGCAGGAAATCAAAACTGTAGTCATAAAGAAACTTTTTCTTGTCCTCGATGCCTTCCGGATATTCCCAAAACCTTTGAACGGGCTGATAAACTGGATTTTGTAAATAGCCTGAATTAATGTTGAGTGGCAGAATTTTAATTGCATACGCCGAACCCAGCAACAGCATAATCACAATGAAATGTACGGGCATGATAATCGGTCACCTGAAAATATGACAAACAAAATTGCTTGGTCACTAGAGCACTACAGTATAGCTTTTCTCGTTTTATGAAATTGAGAGTATTTTTGTGTAATTTCTATGGCTCAAGCTGAGCTAACATATGTATGCCACTTGCTGAGATGCAACGCAGTAGGGTAATAGAACGCAATCGACCAGAATAGTGAACTACTGTCTCCACTCGTATGTTTAGTTTAAGGTGTAGCGTATTCCAAAGATCAGAAACATACAGTATTTTCACTGTTTCTGAGTTTAGAGTTTAGTTGAGGTTTGAGTTCTGAGTTTAGTTGAGGTTTGTTCCGGGGCTTGAGTTTAGAAAAGCTTATGATTACGATCAGACGATACAATGGTTTTGACTGCAAGCGATGTATGAACTATAGAACGCCTTGCAATCTGTTCCCTATTAAAGTCGGCTGTTGGACGTGTTATATAACAAAACCAAATAAATATAAAGCAAAAAACCAAAAAATTCTATAGCGTATTTTGTATCCAGATACGCTAGCTTAGTTCTCAGTTAAATCTCAACTTAGAAAATGCAGGATTTTTCTAAACCTTTCAGGTTAGGATACTGGTTGGCAGAACCGTACTACGCGGGAACAGGCAAAATGTTGGAGTACTGCGATCTCAAACCTCACAATCCATAGATTTTAAAATATTCCCTAATTGCGTTATGAAGTCAGGCTCCAATTACTTCATGACTACAATATCAGGTAAAAATAGTAACGGGGTTCCATCAACTGAAACATGATCCCATATAATTTGACAACTGTTGCAAATGAGGACAAATAATACTGTCTGCAACAAAACCGATATGAGTTACAAGAGCTTCATTTCCTGGTTGATATGAGTTACAAGAGTTTCATTTCCGAGTTTTCAGAGACAGCGTCCAGCTGCATATTTTTGATCTTACATGCACGTTTTTCACGAAAATGCCCCCAACTCCGGGATTCCGGGTTTTCAAAATTTTCGGAATTTAAAAATTTTGCCCAATATTCACAAGACAGGTATCATTAGAAAGCTCTTATTGAGCTGAACAACTTTTGTAACAGAATAAATTCTGGAAAATGCCTCAATTTCCGGAATTCGCGAAAAAAGAATTTTCGAATTTTAAGAATATGGACAATATTCTGGATGAGCTGAACAAATCTTGTAATAGAACCAATGTCTCAAAATACACCAAATTCCCGGAATTCACTCTAGCTTGAAAGTTTTTCGTGAATTCGGAGAACTAGGCTCATTTTTGCGAGTTGGTTCTATTGGATAACTTGCTCAGCTCAACAAGTGCTTTCAAACGATACTCATATTGTGGGGTATTTGAGTCCATTTGAGTCCGAAAAAATCCAGAATTCTGGAAATTGTGTGCATTTTCGTGAAAAACTTGTAAGATATGCAGCGGGACTACTTCTATTCGATCTTGGAAACAAAAGTTTGACTACAATAAAAATTGGACGAAAATCTAATAAACTTTTACATAAAAAACGTAAAAACCTATATTTGGCGAGAATGAAATGCGAAATTCCGGATTTTCTTCGCATTTTTAAAATCCCGGGTTCCTGAGGATTCTAGAAATTATACATTGTTGGTGTTTCCTCCAAAGGTTAATCTGCTATAAACGGTCCCAGTTTCTACACACATTTTTTGGTGTTGGACTATAGTACTATAATATGCATAGTGGCCTATTATTTTATGTACAAATAAACTCCTTCGTCAGAGACGTGCATTGTAGTTAAAGAGATATAAGTTATAAAGAGATTGGTCTCTTCTTATAAAGGCTAGCTTAGGTGGAATTTTAGCATGCAGTGACAAAATAAACTATAGTGTACGATGTCGGCTGGGGACAAGATTAAAGAGATACCAATCAAGATTTTTACTGTTTTGCTTCTACTTAGTTTGTAAACAAATACCCGAGGTGAAGACGTGGCTCAGTCCAAAGCTACTAAGTCTATTTTGCCATGTAGCGTTGTCAACAACACCACGACCCTCCAATAAGCTTAACTACTGACCTGACATGAAAGGGACCAAACAGGAAAGTGTGATGCAGAGTATATAGATTTTCTCAACCGTCTAAAGTATTTTCTTCAAGTCTGAGTTTGAAAACAAGTTACTAAGTAGGCGTTTAGCAATTACGATAGCTTCGACTTATTTCACACTTCAGTTACTGGAAATTTACACTAATTTAATTAGCTGAACCTAATTGTGTTCAGGTCAGAGAAAATGTAGTGTACCGCCGACTGTAGTCTTACTGAACTACTAGAAACGTATATATTCCTTGAGCGGACGGTGCCAGGTTCAACATCGGCAGGATGTCACCCTAAAAGAAGTAATAGCTAATAAAGGCTGCCTACACGAGTTTACTTTGTAGCACAGCTACAGTGTATTCACAGATATGTCCAGTCATCGTCCAGGAACCTCCGAGTCTCTCACGCAAATGCTTCCCTCTCCACGAATTGGCTGACCTATGAATGCAGAATACTTACTGCAAATTTGAGGGCTCATGATATGAGTTAACCAAATTAAACAATAAGATACAGATAGTTTTTAAAATAACCATACAATCCACTGTTGGTTTTATGTGCTGATCCAATGCTGGACCACTGAAACTGTAACCAAAAGTAGGATTTTTAACCTTTGCAAGAACCCTACTCTCAACAAGCAATTTGACGAGCAATGTCCGTTAAAGCGTCACGTCCTTTGCCCGACTGTGGACTGTGCGTGCAGGAGGCGGCACGGGAAGCGCTGAACCGGCGGCCGGAGATGGTTGTTAGAACCGTACCTACAATAAACACCATACAAGGCGGAGGCGAGGTTAAATTGTAGGAGGGGGCTGAACCGCTCAAACCAAACAACCACATATACGCTTATTGGTTATTAAGGGGGGGGGGGGTTCGCCAGGTACCAAATTTTATAGTCACCGATTTCGCTCATATTTGGGTATAATATACCCCCATATGTGCCCAGAAACAAGACAAATTTTTAGAGTCTAGGGTTTATCCAGTCTAGAGATATTGCAGTTCAAATCTCTCCAATTTAGTATTTACGTTAGTATGCCTCACTGAGGGCTTCGAAGTCGCGTACAAGTGGGATGACAAGAGACTGTGGCATGACAAATACATCAATTTAAAGCCTTTACCTGTAGGTGTTTATTACCGCATAAATTACAGTGGCAAGCTAAGCAACGAGCGAGCCACGGCGATTGGACGATTTGGTAAAGCTTATTTCGATTGTCATTTGCTTCAAACTTTAACTCGCTCTAACTTTCCCATACTGCTTTATAGAGACTTGGTGCAAGAAGATAAAACGTTCAGGACATCGAGAGCTTCAATTTGATATAAAATATAGCTATATTTGAAAAAGTTGAAAATTGGACATTTTTTGCTCATAGGTGTCCGCCATGCTATCGTAGTATGTCACCAGAGGAAAACATAGGCTATTGGCATGAAACTTAACGTAAGCGTAGGTTTTATCCCAGTCTATTAGCATGCCAAATTTTATTGAGATACCTTAAGATTTGACTGACTTATGAAGTAGCAAACATGAAACTTTTGAAAAATGACGATTTTTGAGGAAAAATGGAACTTCTGCTACCAAAACTGCGAGCTACTGAAAAGGCCAAATAGGGATTGATTATATGCAAAATTAAGCTCTAACAATATACTGTGCTAATATCTAAACGCGAAGTTTCTACACTAAAGGGTTAGTTCAGGACAAGACAAAACGTCCACTGACCTACACATTTGTAGAGCGATTTTGAGCAAAAATCGACTTCTCCGGACTTTGAAAATTCGCATAAAATTAGCGACCCTGAGGAAAATAACCTCGTATAGATATTAGCACTTTACCTAATCCAAGTTAGGTTTACAGAGCGAGTGGTGGCCGATTTACTCTTACACAGCGAACAAACTTTTGGTAGCAGAAACATTTTCCTAACTTTTTTATTTTCCTATGTTTAACACATGTCGGGGTCACCTTTGGAGGCCTATTGTGAATGATAGGAAAAGTTTTGCAACAAACGCACTTGTCTTGTTTTGCGGACCCATGGGGACTACAAAATATGTGAAAATGAGAAAAATCGCAGATGGTCGAAAAATCGCGACCCCCCCTTAACTGGTTGTAGCGTATTGGATTTTATTCCGAACATTGCGATCCCTCCCTCGTTTTATCTACGCAAAACTTTCTAATAATTCCGCATGTGTGTCAAGTAGATTTCGCTATAACAAATAGAGTGTTGAAAATTGAAAACTTTAAAATAGAATTGGATGTTTAAAATTTCGCAGTTCGGGACGTTCTCAGAACTTGTAGCTCCTAAAAACATCTTTGTTGCATTCTGTTCCAAGGTTCGCTAAATCCGTTGTTACGAATGAACAGCTGACGGTCATTAGAATCCAGAGAGAGAACACAGCAATAGATAAGTAACTAATTTTACAGTGCGTACGGGTAGAGCTGGGGCCGGTTCCAATTTTCAAAAGCAGTTCTGATTCCGGTTCAAGGGTACCAGTTCCGCTTCCGGTTCCGGTTCTAGCTTCCGGTTCCCAGGTCAAGCACAAAATTTGTAGTTACTAGTTCAACATTATTTAATATTTGATGCAGAGACCCCCTGCAAGGCTTATACGATCAAAATGACAAAGCAAAGCTGCAAAACAATTGGAATAAAGCAAAACAACATATAGGGGTTCTTTGAATATTAAACTTTTGGCTTACTTTGAATTTGCTTCATTGAAAATGCTGTTAGGATGCACAGCATACATTAAAACTAGACATTAGTCTGGCCGAACAAGCTGTTTCAACAATCAACGGTCCTATTATACTTGTGGTGACGGGTCTCTTGCGCAATTCCCCCCCCCCAGCCATAAGTTTTGATTTTTTGACCAATAACTTTGAAATTTTGAATGGGTGCATACTAGAGGCTGCTGAATTCAAAAATTTAAAAACTTAAAAATTTTAAAAAATTTAAAAAAAAATTTAAATTTTATTTTGGTAAGGGGGGACCAAGGGAACAAAAAATGTTTTGAAAAAAGTTTTGCTGAAAACGTGCATACGGGGGTTTTCAGGGGTGCTGAGCACAAATCCGAAATCCGTTTTTCGATAAAGCTTTTCGCTAGCTTACAATAAGCTAAAGTTATAAGCTTAAGATTTAAGCTTATCCTGAGCTAACGAAAAGCTTTATCAAAAAACGAACTTCGGATTCGTGCTCAGCGCCCCTGAAAACCCCTGTATGCACGTTTTCAGCAAAATTTTGTTAAAAAAATTTTCGGTTCCCCTTGGTCCCCCCTTACCAAAATAAAATTTAAAATTTTTTAAAATTTAAAAATTTCTGACTTTTTGAATTCAGCAGCCTCTAGTATGCACCCATACGAAATTTCAGAGTTATTGGTCAAAAAAATCAAAAGTTAGGGCTGGGGGGGAATTGCGCAAGAGACCCGTGGTGACTAGTCGTTTACTCTACAATCCACATTCACTTGACTAGCCTTCATAGATTACGATCACGATCACGACCAACGATATATATATATATATATATATATATATATATATAGCAAAGTAACGGAACATTTCCTCTCTTTCCCACAAATAGAAGATCAGATCAGATCAAACAGTTGACATGAGACAACTGTGCTATGATGTAAAGAAAATGGAAAAAATAAGGGATTTTGAATTGTCTTCTAAAAAGTTTCCGAAACTTGGTTGATTGGCCCCAAGATTGAAGGGTGAAATGATTTAAAAAGGGATGTTTTCCGTCTAACTGTTTGATGATAAAACCTATCACGAATATGTGTAATGAAGTTGCTAGGATCCGGAGTCAAAAATCGCTCTGCTCTCCGGTCTAGTGTCAGAAGTCTCTCTGCACTCGATTACACGGAAGGTCAGCACGTCCACTTATCGAAGTAGACTTAGGCACCGGATCTCCGAAAGGTGGTGTTCCAAAATCAGAGATTCCCTGCAGATAACCTTTGTAGGGGTCTTCTTTGTGAGTTCGTTTGGTGCACTGGATTCCAGCTGATCAGCAAAAGGGGTCAGCGCTTGCTTGGACTTGATCGCTGGATTGATGATGAGTCTCCTGATTCCTGACCAGAACTTACCTTGAGTAATCCTGATCCGTCCGAGCCTTGGGCTGTGAGTTCTTTGTGTGGCTATCGAGCCGGACTTTCAGAGACAATCGCGCCTCTCTGTTCAACTCTGAGACTCTAAGTCTGACACACCAATTATTTATTACCACAACTCGTGTATAAATTATACTGGGTACACTCTTTAAGCACAATGGCAATTACGATTTACAATAGAACAAGCGTTAATACTAGGGGTCGTTACAGACTACACACAACAACAGATACAATTACAGGACAGTACAGTATTCAAATTACTGTACCAGAGTTGCCAGTTACCGCTTTTAGCTTATTATTAATATTATCCTAATTTAGGATAATATTACCCAAGTTATATGTTTGGTTAGGGACAAGGTTCGGTTGTACCTCTTCTTCTTCCTTTTATCACACTCTGCCTCTATTATCTAACTATTACACTGTCTCCAACACTCTACTAAATAAATACCTATATGCTTTCTCGTACGCCTATATGCTTGTGCTGTGCGACTCTTTATCCGTCCTTACAAAACGGATTAGCAAACTACAAATCAGTAAACTACAAACAAACACTTATTAACTGAAATAAACCTGGGGTCGGTCTATGGGTGAGTCCCCGAATGTTGGACACTGCTTTCCCGAAGGTCCGCTCCAACACCTAGTCAGGGTTACTGTACGGAAGTGTCTTTTGTGGAAATAAGGAAATGGGGGAATCGCCTGGTTCTGCCTTACTTACTCCTGATTAATAAACGTTAAACAACTACAACGGCAAAGTTCAATAGAGCTGAGGGCTTCTTCTGTCTTCAGGCTAGCTGGCTCTGGCTGAATTCTAAGCTCAAGCCAGAGACGAAGGGAGCGTAGCTCGGTGACGATGAATAGGGTGAAACTGGCCATTTTAGACAAAAGTTCGAGAGATAAGTTTATACTACTTTCTGAACGGTTTGGTTTCCCAACTTGAAATCAGGTGCCTGCGAAGTCGTCTCTGTTCTTGACCTCAGCTGCATTCTAACTCCACAATGTACCTACAGTGATAGGTTCCACGAATCGGCTACTGACAAGGTTCACTTCTTGGGATCGCTTCCGGATCCAACAATCTTAGATAAGCACCAACTGAGACTGACTAATGATTCCACTACAGGGCTGAACGCTTCCACTGACTGCTCCAAACTGGATTGTTCACGACTTCGAATCCTGATCAGCGACTGTCCGCGCACCTGAATCAAATGGGCTAAAACCCATTAGTACAAGATTATGGTGCGGGAATCGAACCCAGCAACCATTACTCGTTCCTTTGCTTTCCAGGCCCAAAATGTGCATTTTGGGCCCCATTTGAGCTTGTGAATTAAAGAAATGACTGAAAATCATTAGTTATTGCCTTTCTGACAGTGTTAACCGTTCCTGGTAACTTTTTGTCACCAATTGGGCCTTTCTGGCCTCTGTTAGTTTGTATTTTTCAGAATTTGATTAAACTTGCCGTAATTTCTTACTGGACGAAGTGATTCGTAAGGTTTCCACCTTGGGCCCGGCTGGGCCTGACTGAACATGTAGTTAGACGAAACATTCTTGAGAAATGTACGAAAAATTGCGCTCTTTGCGACCTATGTTCAGACTTCGTTCGCTTTTGTCCTTTCTTTGCACGGACTGGCCTTCTGGGGCCATTTTGAAATGAAATGCACTGCTTCTGACTAAATTTTGCACAATCTTCAGAGCAAACAACAATACTGGCCAATGTTAACGTTTTCGGCCTGAGTCTGGCCTGATTTTGTTGATTTGTCACGGGAAATGGGTTCATTTCCCGTGACCCAAGGTTTAGGTCAAATATATATATATATATATATATATATATATATATCTATATATATATATATATATATATATATATATATATATATATATATATACGAAACTGGACAATTTGTAGTGAATTTCTGATATTGGAAGATGGTCAACTCCTAAATACTTATATTAATTGCCTTAACTAATGCCTACCTACCTGCTTATGCTAACCAACTAAAGCCTACGTAATATTAATGTTAACTTAAAATTATCTGGTGTTTTAATGTGAAATCCCTATTAATTGTTTATTTGCAGGTTTGGGACCGAACTAATTAACTTAAAATCGAACCTAATTGGCTGACTGTGAGTGAGTTTCCGCAGGTGATTATTTTTCATCAGTTTATGCAAAAATACAAAAACTCACTCACTCACTGTCTCAGCAGCCATTCTACGCAGTCCCTACTTACCGACCTATCGACCTAGCCTAACTAAATAACTAACTACTTTCCACATAACTACCTAAGAAGCTCGGGGAACCGTACCGAACCGCTATTCGATCCGGCGCTGGCAACCCTGGCAGCCAGCCGAGTGATAGACGCGCAATCTACCACCCTTTCACTTGAGCTTGTTTAAATTTGTGCAAAACTGGTATATAAATTAGAGGAATTTTGAAGAACACGAATTTGAGCAAAAGTTATATATTCTTGTAGAGCTTGAAAAACTGCACATTTTTTTGTACTTACAGCACCAAAAAATGTTAAGTAATTAGTGAGAAAAACATAAGTAAAGTTTGCTTCTACATATGCATAATTTGCACATACAACGTACTAACTAAACTGCACACGTGCTGGGTTGCTAAATTGCTTTCTCATATAGATTGGCCTGAACTTGTTCTAAATGTTACCCGCGTAGCTCAATGGATGAGCACTGGACCTACTAATCCAGAGAATCTGAGTTCGAATCTCAGCACGGGTCAATTTCTTTTCTTTTAGCTCGGCTCGTCTTTTGGCCTCTGACATGGGGAGTTAAGCGATTACGGTAACGACCGTGAGCCCATGATTGTTTTAGGCCAAGACCATTAATATCCCTGTCCTAACTAGACCTAACTATGCTGATTAATCATTTCCCAATTATTAAAAACTCCAGCTAATTAGTACAACAAGACTGCAAACATTTTCTTACCTAGAGCTAAGTAAACTACCAGTCCGCTAATCGGATGTATTCTGTTATGGTCCTAATTCGGCCATTTCTGGATTCCATGAATGCGGCTCATCCGTCCCCTAATCGCAGGACAACCTACACGGATGACCGAAAATCCAACAGATTTGGCAGACCTAATTCGGGGTCTTCGTGACCCTAGGCGGCAAAACCTGCTTAAATCGCCAAAGATGCCAATATTTCTTTATGTAGATTCCTGCGACTTTCACTCCGAAATTATCACTTTCACGGCGATTTACACATCCAACCTACAAATATTACAGAATTTTAACTTATCTATGTTTTGGGCCCAAATTGCTACTCAATTTGGCCCCATTTTTCCTGCCTAATATCTGAACATTTTACTCATTCACTCTGGCAGTCCCAATACCCTTATTAAACAAAGGGAGTTTACATGGTATGCCCTCACTCACACTCACAATCACACACTTTTGGTTCATAATTCACACTCTACAAAAAGGGGCTAACCTTGGAACCTCCCATTCCAGGAGGGGTTTACCCAAGGTGCCACTTACGTAAATTTGGGGGGTCCCATTCACACTACAAATTACTACAATATTTACACATACGATTATACAAATATAACAAAGCCTAACTACTCCTGGACATTGTCTACCTACTTATTGTATGCATATTTTTGCCCTAATTCTGAAAGTAAATTTGATTTACATCTTCCAGCATTTTACTTTAAACTTTGGAACTTCATGAATTTTGATAAAAGAAAAATTTTTTGTTGGATTTTTGAAACTTTGGCAGTTTAAGGAAAGCTGGACGAGTAATAATTGCTTAGGCAATTATTACTAAAAACAAATTACAGACACATTTCCACTAAGGACAGCTTCTGGTTAGTTAGATTAACAGCGGGGA
This sequence comes from Trissonchulus latispiculum, assembly GCA_030248195.1. NCBI lineage: Eukaryota > Metazoa > Nematoda > Enoplea > Enoplida > Ironidae > Trissonchulus > Trissonchulus latispiculum. Next base: position 25,064 of record JASAND010029806.1, on the reverse strand, counting down.
AGTCGGCCATTCCTCTCAGAACAACTTGATAATAAATAATTAGAAAATAGTTCTGAGTTTTAATTCCTACTGATTTTTTAGGTAAGCCGATCTACACAAGACAGGACAAAAATTCAGAAACACAGACAATAATGTTAACTTCGGTAGCGCCTATTTTGCGATTACGGCCGGCAATTCCTAATTGCCGGCTGTGGGGAGAAACAATCCTTAAATTAGCTCAGTTCTGAATATGAGGTCGTAACCAAGGGACCTCCTATCTCAGCTCAGGGGTGGGTCCCCACTCAGAATCCCATGCTTCATTACAACCCCAAAATAAAACAATTACACATAAAATATTTTGGGCGTATGCCCCTACAAAAATTAAGGCCAATCGGGCCGTGGCTTGGTCAGACAAGACTAATTTTAAACAAGGCCCGAGGGCCACAAAAAGTGAGTTATTTGGCCAAAGGGGCCTTTGAAAATCCCTAAACTCGCGTTCCTAGTGTGTGGTTTCTGGCCGAGCATAGTGCGCTCATTTGGCCCTCATCGTGTGGTGCTCGTCGTGTAAGCTCAGTTCATCCCTTCTGACCAGTGTGGGTCAGAAGGGGCCCCTAACTCGCGTCCTAAGTACACTTTTTATTCCCGGCCAAATCGCTGGCACAACGGGAAAGCGTACTGCTAGAGAGAGAAAACACGGCCGCTCTCGGCCAACCTCAGACGAACACTGACTGGAAGATTTGAAATTTTCCAGTGAGCTGACAGGAGTCTGACAGCTCACTGGTGTTTGCTTTTCTGGCGGAATTTCTTTGATTTTATTGGAGCTTCCAGAAATTTCTGGAAGCTCCCTATCTTAAAGCATGTGCCCAACTCGGGCTGGCCAAGCGGCTGGTCCGTTGGAGGGGAGATTAACGAGGGAAAGGAATTATGACCCTCCAACTGACCCTAATTTTGATTTATTTCCCAAGCCGAATTTTGGGAAACTTTGCAGACTTTTTGGTTACCACGTAAAGGTAACCAAAGGGGAAATTTCAGACTTTAAAAATTAAGTTACCAGAATTAAAAAACGAAACTATACAAAATGAAGGCCTCTCGGGGCCGATTATGGAAAAATAATTATTAAGTGCCAATTTGGCCGTGTTATTTAGTAACTTTTATGTTTATTATTTTTCAGGCGCTTCCTTGTCTCCAAGCCCCTTTCTTTCCTTTTGGGCGTGACCTTTCGGCCACAGACAAGGGAAGCCGCCCGTTAATCCTACCAACAATTGCTCTCCCTCACCAAGACTCTATGTATCACTGCAAAAGGAGCGGAAGGGCAATTGTTGCGTAAAAAATATGCATACTAACAACTACGTAATTTTTCCACAAGATAAAAACTAAATATTATTATTCTACGTACTTAACTACCTAAGACTACTAATTTATGTTTCATTTTAATTGTTTGGGAGGGAGTTAAGCCCCCTCCGAACGTATTTTCACACCTAAGGTGTGTGTTAAGTCCTTCTCTGCGAGGCAAGTCTCTGCTGGGAGAGAGCCAACAGAGGCTCAAGGGAATGAATGAAAACATGAATGGGCGTAACCTCACACAACTGTTACGCATTATTGTAAGGTCACTTAAGGCCAATATTACAAAATTAAAATGTAACTAATCAAAACTTCTTTTACTTATAACTTTCGCAATATTGGGAGTTAGGTGACAGGGTTTGGAGTTTTGGAATCAGCAGAGAATTGCCTTTCAGATAAACCCAACTTGTATTTTGACCAAAAATTTGACAAATTAGCTAATTATCACCGAACTAATGCGAATTATGCCTAATTAATACCTATGAACACCAATTAGCCTACTTCTATGCTACTAGAGGACAAATTATGACCTTATTTTGACCTATCTTCCAATATTTGCACCTATTAACTGCGTAAAACGTTTTAAACTCGAAGTTTCTTGTCAAATCGTTAGTTATTCAACACTTCCTTTCTTTGGATTCGCTTTCCTTGACAATTTTTAGCTGTTTTAATCAGATTTTGACTGCCTTCTGGACAATGAGAGGCCTTATTCGTGGCCTGGGAAGAGTAACGACTCCTCCATGCTACATCAAAAGTGATGTTAGGGCCTATTACTGACCCGGGACGGGTAACGACCCCTCCATTATTGACTGGTAACCTACTGGAACCTTGTTAAGCTACATTCTGCTGAAGTTCCATTCCATTTTCTGTCAATTGCGTGAGAGTAGTGCTACTTCTGGCCTTATTCTTCCTATCTACACTAGAACCTATGTCCCTAATGATGAATTTCTAAAGGGTTTCACACTGACTGGCAACTCTGGTAATTACATGACAGTTACTTTATACAGTGCTTGGACGTTTCATAGTTCACATCAAGATTTCACAGGCACGCCACTCATCAAAAATCGCAATCTACGACAAACTGAGCTTTCCTTGGTCATTTTTAGGTTTTATTTTGCCTTTTCCATTACATATGCTACACCTAAGTTAGTGGCACACTGGATATTGTCGGTGAAATTGGGCTCACAAAAAAGTTTGGGTTTGTAAGATATCAAGGAACGTTTGAACTTAGCCATACGAGCCTTTCAACCAAATGTTTACAGTGAGGGCAAGATCTAGAGACTGCTCCGGATGACTATTTTTGTGCTAAAGTGGAATTAGTTGTTGCTGGCTGGGTCCGCTTCAACCAATGTGGACAGGCGTCCCTATTTTCAAACAACCTAACCAGCAGGTCTCTAGTTCCACGAAGCCCTACAAATCTCGCAACTGAAAATTGCACTCCAAAAAAGAAAGCACACAGACCATAACAATGTAATCTTTTGAATTGTAAGTAGCTAAGTTTGTATCTTTTGTTGTGGAATCATGATTATTATTGTTTGTTTGCTCTTGCTTACGTACGAATTGTAGTCTAGTATCAATTGTAAATTGCACAACGGAATCTATAATTATGTAAGTCAGAAATTGTACAGTTTCGTCTTCTTTTGCAATTGAAACTAAAAAAGACACAAAAAAGTTCAGTATGTAATGAGTGTAGCTTTTGTCCTGTCAGTAACTTGTGGTTCTATAAGTTTAATTGTAATTTTATTAATCATTAGTGAAGCGAATCCGTTCACCATTAATTGAGGTTGAGATTAGTTTGTTTTTAACCCCTTTAATTCTGCAGCATCAAGTATATGGGGTTCATTCACAGGTCCCCTCCCCTGAGTTTATGTGAGTGCGTAAGGCCCAGTCTGAGTGCCTCTGAACGTGTGTATGTGTGTGAAGTTCCTGCTCTGCCTTTTCTACGTCTCTGAAGAAACTCCCTCGTTGATTAGTAATACGCACAGGCTAGACAGAGGGAACCCCCTCTAAAAAGTTAAGGCACAAGTCACCCCTAAAAGAAAGAAGTAAGAAAGTTAGCAATTAGTAATAACAAGGACATCATAATGAGGGCTCTAGCTAAATTTTAGACTAGCTAAAAGTTCTCTCTAGCTTAAGTGTTAGTTTATTTCATCTTGGGCTTCCAGGCCCCCTGTCCGTTATTACGATTTCTTCTTCCTTACTTCTCGTTTTCTTCGGCTTCTCTTTCGCCTGCGCGTCCGTTCAGCAAGCAAAGTCTAAGTCTTTAGAAATAAGACTCAGGACAAAGGCTTTGAGAACAAAACCGCAGTAAAAGTTTATGGCCCAGGGTTTTAGGGTACTCTGGGCCACTTGAAAATCTACCTCTGGGCCCTAAAAGTGGCGCAACTAAGATGACAAATTGGTCAGGCGCAAATTCAAAAGAAGGAGGCTGGGCCCTCCCTTTCAAACCAGCCAACGACAGAACGCAATCATGAAAGCAGCCAATCGTCGAAAGATGATTGCAAAAGACAGGGGAAACAAAGTTAACGTGAGACCAAGATTTGCAGTATCCAGTCAGTCTGTGATTCTGGGGTTCTAGCGGATGGCCCCTCTCGTACTGAGTCTTCGGGGGAAAAATCACAGACACCCCTTGAGTTGTTCTGTTGGGAGAGGTTCTGCCTCTCCCCTACTAGGATACCAAAATTTGTCCACTTCTTGGAACCCTAGGTAGGGATTTTGGGCGCTCCTGGGTGGAATGGTTCCCCAAAAATGGGTCGGCTTGAGAAGCCTGTTTTGAATTTCTCCCTCTAGGTTGAGCTGCCCCTTTCCCCTTAGGATTTGCTTTAAAATGTGTAAGAGCGAGTTTCAAAATTACCTAATCGGACTTCGAGTCCCTTATTCGAAAATATCTCGTTAAAACCGGGCTCTCGCCGCCCTAAACTATTGACACTAGATTTACTACTGCTTCATGTACTGTGTACCAATATCGGCAGATATTAGCTGGATTTCCCTAGATTTCCTGGGACGGAAATCTAGGATACGTCATTGGTGGAGGATTTCTGACTGAAATCCCCTTTACAAAATTGCTTTTAAAATCGCTCAAAAACTCCACTTTCAACTAGCTTTCTGTTTTACCAGGGGTTTCAAGCTGATTCTCGTGCATTAAGTTCAGACCATTATTTTCAACAGTAACCCTTGCCAGAACTTTTGTCCAAAAATCATGGCAATTTCAATCTCTAATTCTAAAAGGTACGTGCAATTCTACCCCTTCTCGAAATCCAGTTAAACTGCTGAATCCGGGTTAAGGTTTTAACAGGTTTTAACCCATTTGATTCAGTTCTAGCGAGTGCCGCCTTCGGGATTTCGGTTCTTGCCTGCTCCCTGGTCTCCCCTGACCCCAAATCTCTACCTGCTGCACTGCTTCTGGACATCAGCTGCTCCCCGATCTCTTCCTGTTTTGCTATCCAGTGTAAGAATCCCCGGATTCCCCTGGCCTCTTCTCCCTGGTTCTTGATCACGCGCTGCTCTGTCCGGATCGCTCGGAATTCAGCCGCCCAAACGTCAGTTTGCTGAGATTCGTCTTTGAGTCTAGAACTTGTCTGAGAGCCACCTCTTTGGGTAGACTTAGGACTGTCATATTGGGACTTGGAGTCTGGGTTGGATCTTAAGCTGGTTCTATTGAAGAAATCGAAGATCCTTGTCAAAAGCATTGACTTTCCACTGTTTCTCTGTTTTGAAAAATGTCTGCTATCTTTCTGTCCAAAATTATCTGTTCTTTGATCTGCTCTGTTTTTGCTCGCTCTACCAAATCTGCTGAAATTCTCTCTCTTTAAAGTTCAAGTAAAGTTTAAAAGTTTACAGGTCGTCCTCTTAGCAGAGGATAGAATAGTTATCGGTTCTCTGCTGGTGCGTACTGCTGGTAACTATTCGTGACCGGGAACGGGTGGACTTGTGCACACTTTTCAGGTACATATAGGGAGCATATAGGGAACCTCCCCCTCGACCCCGAAAATCAAATCATTGTGTGATTGCGAATCACTTCGCAGGCTAAGAAACGAGTACTGTTTGTGTGAGTGCGTGTGGCGTGTACGTGTGGCAACCACTAGGCTAAAATACTAATCTAACCAAAATTTTCTTAGATTTCAGCTCTAGTTCTTCTGCTAAGATTCGGAGTAAGGACGTGTGACTGATTATAGCTTTAGGTTTGGTTGTTAGGCGGTGAACGGATTCTTTTCGTATCAGTTTTTGCAATAGATTTGCAGTGTATTTGATCTTGTGTGTGCAGTTGTACGGTAACCGTAATATTAAAGATAGTTATTAGGATCAGAGCTTAAGTCGTTATAGTTGATACTAAAGTCTGACCAAAAAATGTAGAAAGCGAAATTGTTTGCTTTATATCTCGTAAACGCTTCAAGATAACTGCCATAAATTATATATTTTCTGAACCGGAATGATGAGATCTTTCTTCTCGTGAAAAAATTTTTTTGAAATTTCCCGTGCGATTTCAAAGGGTGCCGCTTTTATATGTCCAGAAGGATTGGTAAATGCTACAACCACGATTTTTTCAGGAAAATTTTCCCCTTGCCCGAATGTCCTACACACCAAATTTCAGCTTTGTTGGTTGAAAATTGCGTGAGTTATTCCATTTTTTATATTTTCAAAATCCTTTGATCTTTGCCGCTTTTTCGACTTTGACTGGTTGTTACTCGCCACTCGCTCAACGAAAAAAATTTTTTGATTGGATTTTCAGGACCGCCTGGGTGTCCGCTTTCATCTGATATACGTGGTATTTCAAAATTTGAAAGTCGATTTTTTTCGAAAAATACCACTTTTTGACCCAAAATTCCGGCAAAGCGAATCCACCAAAAGTGAATAAAAATAACATAATCATAAAGTTCATTATGAGCTGAATCCAACGATATAAAGTTTTCGTGGCTACGACTTATATTGCGCCAGCAATGAATTTTTAAACATTTCCCTTATTTCAAGCTGGTTTTTGGCTTCCTTTGATGTTGCCGCCTAGATTTACCTGAACCAGCGTAAACTAGCAAAAACCAGCTGAAATAAGGGAAATGTTTAAAAATTCATTGCTGGCGCAATATAAGTCGTAGCCACGAAAACTTTATATCGTTGGATTCAGCTCATAATGAACTTTATGATTATGTTATTTTTATTCACTTTTGGTGGATTCGCTTTGCCGGAATTTTGGGTCAAAAAGTGGTATTTTTCAAAAAAATCGACTTTCAAATTTTGAAATACCACGTATATCAGATGAAAGCGGACACTCCAGGACGGTCCTGAAAATCCAATCAAAAAATTTTTTCGTTGAGCGAGTGGCGAGTAACAACCAGTCAAAGTCGAAAAAGCGGCAAAGATCAAAGGATTTTGAAAATCTAAAAAAATGGAATAACTCACGCAATTTTCAACCAACAAAGCTGAAATTTGGTGTGTAGGACATTCGGTCAAGGGGAAAATTTTCCTGAAAAAATCGTAGGTGTAGCATTTACCAATCCTTCTGGACATATAAAAGCGGCACCCTTTGAAATCGCACGGGAAATTTCAAAAAAATTTTTTCACGAGAAGAAAGATCTCATCATTCCGGTTCAGAAAATATATAATTTATGGCAGTTATCTTGAAGCGTTTACGAGATATAAAGCAAACAATTTCGCTTTCTACATTTTTTGGTCAGACTTTAGATTGGATAGGAAACCGCTGAGTCGACGATATCTGGAAAATGGATCAGTCTGGAGCCTATTCAGTTTGTCTACGGTGACGCTGACGACGAGGGAAACCTTAGTGATTATAGTGATATTAGTGAGCCCGAAAACCAGCTTAATTTGCCATTTCATCAGTGTCCTGAGTGCCACAACCAGTATAGTTTTAGCATCCTTTGTCTAGTTCACGAGGGTAGTTCTCTAGTTGAGCCTGAGCATTCGGAGGTAACATTCTATTGCAACTGTTCTCAGCCGTGGAATCGCGCTGAGATTGAAGCTTGGACTGTTGATAGTAAGCCCGAAGGAAGCCCACATACGGAGCCCTGGTCTTGCATTTTCGAGTGTGACGGTTGTTCCGACTTTAAGGTTCTCATCGTTTGCGCAGTAACCCCTGGTACCGATCCGTGGGTGTCAGTTAAACATCGTAACTGTCCCCTCGATAACTACTTCCCCTGAGGCACTGGTGAACTCACGTACCCAACAGGTGGACCGTCTGGATTAGGTTAGACCCAAACTAGGCTAGCTTGATCCTTAGACCTAAAAGTAGATCCCCATCTTCTCGCTGTCTGCCTCTCTGTGTAACGGATTTTCGACCCCTGAATTCAGGCAGTCTCGTTACATATTCAAGTAATTACCTAGTTGTAACAAGCACATTCTAAGCTTTGAATGATATAAAAGTTATCGTCGAACTCCAAGAATTGAGTAAATTACAGTCTTTCAAAGTTTGCTGCAAATACTCGAACCAGCGGCTTATGTAATTCAGTGCTTTGAAAACACTTGTTCAGTGGTATAAGTTTATGTTACTTCAGCGGTTCATTTTTAGTTTGGATGTTGAACGGAACCGTCTAATTGTGATGTTCAATATCCTGTCCTCCTCAGCTGTGACTTATAATTTGATTAGGAGATCCTCCCTTTTACAATGCAGCTCATTATTTCTACTGGCAAATGCACAATAGGAACAGGTTTACTCACAGTTACGTATATGGTATGATTTTGCTATCCATTGTGACAAAAAATATCTGCATTCACCGATGCACAACATTCTTGTGCTGACTTGCTAGACTGAACAAGAGTTTTTATCTGTGTTAAAGTAATCGCTCACCTATGGTTTAGGCAAAATTTGAGAAGAAACTGGTCTAGCCCCCGAAATAACTGATGTTTCCAGATTCCATCATTTGTCTGGCAGTCCAGTTCAAATTTAGTTTACAATATATATTTTAAGTGAAACTTACGTATATAGTACACAACATATTAATTAAGCACGGGTACAAAACTTCCGTCTTTTTATATCGATTAATTCCTTTTTCCTCCAAGAAAGTTTAATTGTTGCACCTATTGTTCGGATTCGACTGAAGTTAAAGTTCATCACTGCTCTGACCATAGTTCTGAGGTTCTGAGGACACCGACAAATTTTTTGTGAAAGCCGAAGGGAAAATTGCTGCCTGAGCATTTCAGGCTCTGGCTCCGTGGCTTCGAAAGCTGGAAAATGTGACAAATCACTGTTAAAACCGTGCAAGTACTAATTTAAGTACTAAGCTGCTAGTTTCTCATTTCCCATTATATACTTGATAACAGTCCCTTCTTTCTGATATGAGCTTTTACAAACTTTAGTCTTCTTTTGTCGCGTCATAAAATACCACAACTCGACAAAGGGTAAGGATCTTCAAAACAAAGGTACCTTTTAAATGTTTACGGTTCGTTTAATTGAATATTGGTTGAATATTGATGTTAGAATTGAAACTTTGCCATTGCCCTTCCTATAATTTACGTAAAGAAAACTGCACATCTGCCGAAAGCATTCTAGTTGTCAACTTTCCATAAAAAGTGAGTTTACGTATCTGTTCCAAATGTGGCGCTGTTTGAGTTTACACCGTACTTTATTACTTCTCATAAAGTTGTCGTTATTTTAGCTGGCTCTGATACAAATCAGGGAGTTTATTGCCAAATTTTCTCAAATTTCCTTACTTTATTTGCGATGGAGGAATACTTTTCCAACTCTTTAAATTTAATGATCCGAGAGTACTGATGCTAAGGAAATTTAAATAATATTTTGGGTGTTTTGTTTGCTGCAGGCTGCAAATAAAGTGGATCCTTTTTGGATTTATAACTGATATTGGGCGTGTCCTTTTTGCCAGAGGCAAGCAAAACGGTGCCATGTTACTCCTGTGATATATTGAACCTCTGTCAAACATTCAATTTTTACATCTAAATAGTTTCTTCTTAAGCCACCAGACCAGCTATAATCTTAAGAATGCAAGTGTAGTTTCAGTTTCTGCTTGGTCTAAACATATACCATTCACTAGTTATAACTGAAGGGCCAGTTATTTCAGTGGTTAGAAACGATTTTACGATTGCTTCCAAAATTTGACCAATTCTGATTGCTGCCTCCGTCAAGTGAAGATGAAGAGGAAAGGAATTGTACGAAGAAAAAAGATTGAATCCACTACATGCTCTTTGAGTTAAGCTTGAACATACTATATATAGTTGTCTTCTAGGTACCAATCATTACATGTGTGGCGCCGAAACCCGGGAAAAAGCTAAGTGAGAGCCATCCCCATCTTCTATCAAGCGAAATTTCTCCAGTAAGTTCCCGCCTGAGTCGGAAAGATCTGCCAAACGACCAAACAAACAAACGACAGGAGCCCCTCTGCATCCGTGCAAGTTCGGCTCCGGTAGTCTCTGGGATTCGTCCTGCCCAAAGAAAGGCAAAGAATTTGCAGCGATAGGTAAGCATGTAAACGCTGTTTCCTGGGAAGTCAGAACACATCCAAAAAGTGAGTTCAGAGCATCATCTGTGAAACAAAATCTGCAACCACCCAGCAGGCTCCGGTTCGGGAACCTTTGCAGGTCAAGAAAGCGCTCCCGACAATAAAAGATCTTTACTTGTTACTAACGATTAGTGTTGGAAAATAAGAAAATTTTGCGGGCCGGGCCGGCCCGCGGGCCGATGTGGCCCTACGGGCCGGGCCGCGGGCCGGGCCGGCCCGGCCCGCGGGCCGGTGGCGGGCCGGGCCACGTGGGCCGGCCCGGGGCCGCAAATTTCTACGGGCCGAACAGCCCGACGTCGCAAAAAATGGCCCGAACTGTTAGGTAATTCATTTCAACTTGTTTTACGTTTAATTTCAACTTGTTTACGTCTAAGTTCAACTTATTTTACGATATTTTTATGTCTTCCACTTTTCACAAACAACAAATAGCAATAACAAGTGGCCACTGGTCAGCCGATACGTGTTTGGTAAATATTACATTGTTCTGCAGAATTGCACATATTATCCATATACAAATCCAAGCTGTCGCTCCTACTCCACTCTTAACCTTATGTTACAATACCGATTCCATTATTTTTCACAGATGCTGTCCTACTTTTTCTGAAGCTTTTCACTTCCTCAAACTAAATATCTCTAGTGTTAAGTTTGTCCACGTGCTTGATTTTGACATAAATGTCTAATTTACATAACCAATAGCAGGGAATGAAATAAACGAAATTTCATTTAGTTTGTCTAACAAGGTTTTGGATGTTGGTTACGTTTCAAATTAGCAATTACAATCGCAAGCAAGAGAACTGCGTCTTAAACTGCAAACGACACCCCCTGACATCAATACCAATACCATCAAATTTTGGTAAAATATATAAAGAATGATTTATATAAGAATATAAGAATGTTTTCATTTCAATTGTTTTGCGACAACTGTTCACACATAAAAAGCTTCCACACCCTTCTCATAGACGTAACTTAAAAAGGATTAGGTATATCTAATAAGTAGCCACCATATAATAACATTAAACCCCCAGATAACGGCAAAGCTCAATTATAACTTCCATTATGTGTAATTAATCATCTTAAAACAAAGCCATTGAAAATCCGTAAATGAAACTGCTTGTAGATTTGAAATTGCATCGAAATTTATTGAAAAATTGCCATTTACCGAGTAAAAAACCGGCCCGGCCCGCGGCCCGCCACCGGCCCGCGGGCCGGTGGCGGGCCGCCTATTTGTAATCTTTGCTGGCCGGGCCGGGCCGGACCGTCGCCGAAAAATCCGGGCCGGGCCCGGGCCGGGCCGGCCCGGCCCGCGGCCCGGCCCGAGCCCGCGGCCCGCCACCGGCCCGCGTCACAACTCTACTAACGATTGGTAAAGAAAACATCGAGTCTGGACATGGGAGCTGAAATATGTAAACACCCTCTCGAAATCCGTGGCTTCGAAGCTTCTGAGCCAAAAATCGCTTACCGATACTGGGGAATCCGTATTCCTGCACCTGCTCCTCAGGTTAACCAACTCAAGCGTCCCTATATCAAGGTCAGATCTCACTCTTCAACCTGCACAAGGTGGAACTTCAACACGGGCTAGTGTTGCCTCCAGGAAGTAAAAATAGGGAGAGGGAAAGAATGAACTTATGAAGAAAAGACATTGAATCCCTTACATGCTTTTGATTACGTTTTTGGTTGTCATAGTATATAGCTGTTCGACTGCATTAATCTTTACATATATATCATTCGAGTTCATTTCTGATCTGTCCGTACCAAAAAACGAAGCATGGTATTTTTCGAAGCTGATAGGTTAGCTTCATGGAGAGGACAGATAACTTTTTCCAAGCATGAGTTATAATTAAATCTTACGGAGCATGTTCGCTATCAATACTTTGGCGATGTGAGTTAACCGGTTTGATTATGGGTCGGATAGATCCATAAACGCACCCAGTCTCCCATGTTTGCATTAAGTCTCCAAGAGAAATTTTGGAAAGACACGCTTAAGAGTAAATTCTTTGATATGTGGTATAACTGCGCAAATTTGTAAAATAGTCAGCATAATTGTAATTTAGGTTTGAGCTTCACTTCTACTTGAACGAACCTGATTCAGCAGATGTCGCCTGTTTCATTTCTTGTTATCCTGACGGAATGGGGCTTCCGTCTTCAATCTCCATTTAGAGGCAGGATTTCACTGAGACGCAACTATACATGTTTAACTCTTATACACTTGAATGGACAATTTTATCCCTTGGATGAATGAGTATTCCTTTTTTAGCAACAAAAACTTGGAGATTAAAAATGTCTAAGCCGTGATTCTCGTCAAAGAATCTGCTACTGTTTTGTTAAAAATCAAAACTGAAAAGTAGGGGTTGTCTTACGAATTTAAGTTATCGAAAAATATAATTTATGTCGTTGCAAACTATTTCTTCTGAGTGCAGATCAGGGTTAGAAGTCGCTATTATAATGATAAAATATAGTTACGAATCTCCAATTTTTCCTGTTGCTATTATTAGCTGATACTTTCGTTTCCATGATAATGGTTCCGCTTAACAACTCAACGGCACGGGAACCAAAATTAACTGCAGCAGATAATTTAGTAGGTCAATGTGTATTAGCACGCATTACGTATATATCTTGCTGTTTTACTCCCTCCGTATTGAATGGAGTTTTACGGTCGTAATAATTACTTAGACAGGATTTATAAAAATAGTGTCACAGGTAGACGTGAGCCCAATTATTATTCATGTCACATACTAAGCAAAGTGAAAGTGAAAACTTTAATGCACCCACGGAAACGTTTTGTTTGCACTGCATTATCATCTCAAGAGAGCTTTTCCTAATTTTAGTGATCGCCTATATTTCTAGTCTCTTTTCATTTCTACCCGTGTGAGGGTAACCTTCATTTTCAGTCAACTCCTGCAAACAAAGACAGTAATTTTGCCTGGTATGGTGTCGTAACCTGGTAACATCAACGTATCTGCTTTGTTATCGCATTGTTAAATACTCTTTGAATTTTATGTTGAAGTTAACTTCAGCAGAATTGATTTCGTTGATAGTAAGTAAGCAATTTTTGCTTGTATTTATATATAAAATGCGTAAATATTTATTTTAATAAGTTATGTGTCAACTGTTATGCTTGAGTAAATATTTATTACGCCTGTCCGAAACGGATCTATGACATGCTGAACTAAATTCTAAAGTGCTATGTACCAAGAGTTTATAATAGGAAGAGTAAGACACTCAGCGTTTCATAATGTTTTACCCTTGCAATATGCTGGAAACATTACGGCCGAAATCTGGGTGGGCGAGAGGCTTTTCAACGTAAACATGCTACGCTGGCATTTTTAAACATGGGCGTTTTCGGCAATTTAAATGCTATAACGGAACGTGGTACAGCAACTGTTTTATATCACTATGTTGCGGAGGACTATTTAGGTCTTCAAATCCGGCAACAGCCTAAGGATTTTTGAAGAAATAATGAAATTTCTTGAATTTTCGTGGAAAGAATGTTTTATCGCCTAATACTATCAGGAAGCGCTGAGTTGCTCTTCCTATCCCCTTTGTTACTCTGTCTAACGTTCTCATTTTCAAAATATAGCTAGGTATTCCTAAAGCCAACTGAAATTGGCCTCCAGTTCTTTAAACTATATACTTAAAACTACTTAAACTACTACTTAAGACTAGTACTAAAACTACGCTAAGACTTCCGAGTCATTCATGTTCATGTTACGATTTCTGAAGTGTAGTGTTTTTCGTCAGCTTGTTTATATTGCTATTGCAGCGGCCAGCCGATGGCTATTTTTCCATAATTTTCAGACGTTTTTTTGCCTGGCCCAGCTGTTAGTTGAGCAGACAAGGGAAGGATTGACTAAATCTTGGAATAATATGTACACCAATGCTTCATAAAGCTATGATTGCTCCATTTTGAAGGAATTAGCCTGTAGGCTCAGGTTGTTGTTGTCATGTGTAATTGTTGATACTCAATGTTTTCCGCAAGTAATCCTTGCATTGGTCATGCAGGTCATGCAGTGAAAAACAGTGAATAAGACGTGTGATGTGTGTACGTACGTACTTTTCCGCAATTCTTATCATGAGCTTTCTGTTTAATTTTCTTTGTTTGACGTGCCAACGATACGGCTTAATTCCTAATAAATTAAGGCTACGTTTAATTAATTTGCTATCAAGGGAATTCTTGAAGCAAAAAATGATTTGTGCCAAGATTGAAATCTACCTTCACATTTTCAAAAAATTCACTTTAAAACTGTCACTTGGATAGTGCTCGGACCGGTTCCGATTTTTGAAACCGGTTCCGGTTCCGGTTCCAGAGCACCGGTTCCGGTTCCGGTTCCGGTTCCGGTTCCGGTTCCGGTTCTAGCTGCCGGTTCCGGTTCCAATTGAGATTTTTGTAAAAAGGCTTATAATTCAAGTTTTTTTTGTTTTTTATATAAATTGGACCAAAACCTTATGAGCCCACGTTGTTATATGATCAACGTTATTAATTTACATGTAAATAGTAATTAATTTTTATACCAGTTTTAATAGTGTTAAAATGTGTTAAAAGTGTAATGAATATGTAAAAAATTTCAATCCTAAACTCATTTCCTGTGTCCCTGGTTCAAAATAGTTTGTTCAACTGTCACTAAGTATAGGATTTACGCATTCACTGCCACTAATTAGCAGGTGCTCTGATTTATTTTGCTTGACAATTGACCAAAAATTTGTTAATTATTCGCAATTCACCATCTTGCTTGCTCAAAAACTAGTCATGTTTCTTATTTGCATTAAAGTAGCGAGATACAGCAAGACATATACAGTACACTGGAATCCTATTTCTTGACATTCGGCGGTACATTGTAGCTGTAGGAAGTGGAAAAATGTAAAAATTTGGAACCAGTGAAGAATTCAAATGTTTGTTTGTCTTACGACTGTCTACTAAGAAAAAATTGCGAAAATCTGTGTGCACCCATTCTAGTATTCAGTGAAAACTCTAGAAAACCTATGTTCCAGGTATCTATTAGAAAAAGAAATCTTAGGCTATATTTTGATATAAAGATGGTTTCTTAACTCCAAGTCAGGGTTAGTTTTTGATAGATATCGGATATTTGTACATTTTTGTGCATTTTGAAAAATAGGGTGCGTTTTGGAAAAAATGTTTTTATTGGAAAAAAATTGGAAAAAATGTTGCATTTAAAAATTTTTTCTGAACAATTTTTTGTCGTTTTAACAGATTAACAAACGGCAGTGACAGAGCTAGCATTGTACGCGTCGAACCGTTGTAAAGGAAAAAACGTTAAGAAATACTTTAAGAGAAATTGGCTTAATCCAGTCGTTAATTTCTGACAATGAAGGGACATATATAAGTATATAAATACAACCCAAAGCAAAAATATTTCAATAATTAATTAGTGGCTTTTGTAAACAAGAAAGAATAGAACAAAGTAAGGTCTTTGCGACCTTGCCCTGATCGAAAAATAGTAAGAAGATGCGGGGGTCTGGGGGCGGCAGCCCACAGGTAAAAGCTAGAGCTTTTGTGCATTATTAAATTCAAGTGTGCAGCTTGAAAAAAATGCGCATGTGCACAATAAAATGCACAAGAGACAGACCTTGCTCCAAGTAAACAATTATTATTAATGCTTCAATGTTGGTTACTCCAAAAAGGAATCATCAGCTCAAAAGTAATTGCATATCTTACCAACATGCAAGAAGAAGTCAAAACTCTTACTTGATAAAAAATAATGCCGCAAAATAGGTTTCGGAAAACTTTCAAAAGACTACATTCAAAAGCTAGAAAATTTTTCAGAATTTCCAGACTGAAAGTGTTATTTAAAAGCTAGAGAAATTTTGAAAATTTGCAGGCGAAAACTTAATTTTTAGATATATTTTTCAAATCATCTGAGACAAATTACACTGGAACCGGTCCGGTTCCAAATGCTACCGGTTCCGGTTCCGGTTCCGGTTCCGGTTCCGGTTCTAAAAATCCTCCCGGTTCCGGTTCCGGTTCCGGTTCCGGTTCCGGTTCTACCGGTTCTAGCGGAACCGTTCCGAGCACTACACTTGGATTCTTACATTCTTTGTATTGAACACATTCTTCAGGTTCCTGGGAAGTTGCTGCAACTCAGAAATCCTTTTAGATATTCAATAATTTAGTCCATCACTGTTGCATTAATAATAAATTTATTAGCAGATTTTAATATGAGAAAGTTGTCAGTAACATTTTCACCGACGATGTTTCCTCTCAATGCTTAACTTTATGACCATCCAGTAGAAGTTGAACTTTCAGAAAAAGCCATTTCGGCAATGGATAACATTTTCCTTCGTGGTGTTCAGTTTAATCACATCTGATCTGCAACTACGCATCTGAAGCCATTATTTAGATTAAATTTTATAATTTCACATAAGTGGCTCGGCTGCATAGTGATAAACTAATAAGGACAGTATTTATTTGTTTTGTAATTTCCGAATTACAACAAATAAACAACTACATTTTATCGGAAAGCAAGGCAGCCTGTTTGGTCATTGCAAAGTGTCTTGTAGGAGGTCCAAAAGGCTGCTTTCTTATTAATTAATAGTGAATCGAGCCTAAGGGCAATTGAGACTGGGATCTCTGACTCACAAAAGAAAGAATTGTATCATTTCATTGTTTTTTTGTGATTCCTATTCAAGTTCCGTATTTAACATCCGTATTCAGAGACTCTTTTGTAAAGGAGGTGTCACATTTCTCATTATTATACTCTCGATGTAAACTAACTGTTAAAGTTAACGCTTTCCCGAGCATGTTGATTTTGCACATTCGTTAATGGTGCAGAAGAACAGATTGTGGGAAAAAATTGAGGCAGGACCAAAGGCCTCCGAAAAATCGGATCTTTTCGGGTTTGTGCCCAAACAACCGGAATAATCAGGTTTCTGTGAGATGCTAACTCCTCTAGAAGGTGAAACCCCAGCACACGTAATCGTCATCCTATAAAGGTTAGATAGTCAAATTCAGTTTTCCAGCTTGCGTAAAATTCATGTGATCGCTCGTAGAATACAGTACATCGCGGATGTAAACGGTTTAACTTAAGTACAGTCTGTTTGTTTAGTCTTAAGTACAGTTTTTGCATCGAAATAAAAAATTGTTCAAAGCTTACATAGGGGTTTATTTATTGCAAGAGAAGTTTGATATTGTCTTATTTGGCAATGAAGAGGTGAAATTAATAATTATCTTGTGACCAATCAGCAGAAACAAAGCAAAATGAAGGCATGATGGATGATGTTTCCCCTCAAACTTTGCGTTAAAATAGATTTCACTTTCAGTCCAAATCCGACGAATATCTTCCATGCACCGGTCTCTATAACAGTTTAGTATACAATCATGCTGTAACAACTAAGAGGAAAATTATAGAAGCTCTAAGCAACTTCTCCTGATAAAATTCTGTTCTTCTCTTGTCCTCTTTTCAATATAGTGAGTTTTTCCTTTTTGGTAGGATAGGATGTACAAAATATACCTTTAGACCATGTCACACCCCAAGGGACTACAAGATGAGGATTGAAAATATTTTGTTGAATCGAACTTCTGGCCGGGCATCGCTAGAGAGTGCAATTAACCCTTAAATGCATTGACGTAACGCATAACATGGGTCAATTTGACCCGACACCAACAAGCGGCCTATTTCAATTTCAGGGCTCTTCTTAATTATTATTGGATTATTAATAGTTTAATAATTTAATAATTAATTATTAATAGTTTTCCTGGAATTTCGTTAGGTACTTTGCTATTTATTAAGTTTATATTTATACAGTATGTTTAAATTTAGGTAATTACATTTATGGCTGTGACGATCAGTGTGGCCCCTCCACCCAACAACAACACTGAAGTAACGGACGAGGAACTGAATAACGACGATGCAGCCTGGGCCCTCACTTGCGCTTTTCTAATTCTAACAATGCAAACCGGATTCGCCATGCTAGAGTGCGGCTTCGTGTCAACTAAAAATGTTGCCAACATTATGGTCAAAAATGTGGTAGATGTTAGTGTCGGTGGTATTAGCTATTGGCTGTTTGGTTACGCTCTCAGCTTTGGAAGTCCGTCGAATTCTTTCTGCGGTTTCGGTAGCTTCTTCTTTTCAGTCTCACCTTCGCTCCCAAATATGGGCAGTGAATATTCAAGGTACTTTTTCCAGTTTTCCTTTGCAACAACCGCCACAACCATTGTATCGGGCGCTGTTGCAGAGCGAATGAAACTGCAAGCCTATATGCTATTTTCTTTCTTTAACACTATAATATATGCCATCCCTGCCAGCTGGGTTTGGAATCCAACGACGCCAAACCGACCAGGTGGTTGGCTTTATCAGCAAAGATTTTTCGATTTTGCCGGAACCACTGTGGTTCACTTTAGCGGCGGTGTATCGGCTTTAGTATCAGCGGTTCTTCTCGGTCCACGCCGTGGGAGATTTGAAGAGCCTGATAAATTTCAGGTAACAATTGTTTAATTTTTTCCAAAACTGTTCGCCTTATAGATAATTTTATTGGATTTTTCCTTTCGTTTAAAAGGCTTATGCTCCGTAGACATGCTATGCTCAAGCTCCTTGTGCTTTTTGTTCGTATACTTGTTTCACAGATGTTTCTGATAGATAACCTTCCTCTTAATTAGTAAGAACCCTGCCTATAGATATTAATAAGAAGGATATGATATTAATAAAAGGAATCATTGAATCTTGCTCCCTACCGAGTTAATTAGCAACATAATTAATTCCACGTTAGTCCAGATTCGGCTGACAATCCTTGCAAAACTAGGCAGGTATCACCAGGTGGGAAGGACAATAGCAACTTGCCTTTAAAGCAACTGTTGGCAGTAATAAGTGCCAGAAGCAAGAGATAAAAGAACTGTGACTCAAACCTGACCTAGCCTAAAAGCATAGGTATAAAGTTTCAAAGATCAGTGAACAGTCACACCAAGTGTCTCCATCAAGCGAACGCGGAAGCAGAGTAACTGTATAAACCGAGTGGCCGAGAAACTACTTGAGTTTAAAATTATTAGGTTTTCGTGCATGTAGTGAACAAATCATTATGTAGGAATACAGTGTAACCTCATTGGATAAAATACTAAATCGGACTCAGTAAATGGTTGCAAGTATATATGTGCTCGGTGTGTGACACCTACATAGGCTTAAGAAAGTGAGAGTGAGTCTAGAGAATATATGAGAGAACTAATGCGAGTAAGACGATCCAAGTTAACCTAGACGACCGTTCTAATTTAATTTATTAAAATAAAAAAAACCACCATATGACTTTACTTTTCAAAACACACTCATAAACCAAGGCAACTAAAGACTTGGATCAAGACTCAAAGTAATTCACAAAATTACGAGAGACATAAGTACCAAAAGTGCAATCACAAAGAACCCAATTGGAGGACTCCAACAGAACCCCCAAACAATTTTACAAGACCCCCGACCAAGCTAACCCAATGACGACTAATACACTCCCAAAATCCGAGTTTGCACTTCCTTTTATACTTGTGCGGCTATTGCCGTAGCTAGCCCGAAAAGAAATAAGCTTCATCATTTCGAGTAAAGTAATTTCAAGATTATTTACAATTGAGAAATTTCTTGAAACTAGACGCACCACTGTGTTTCAAAAGAAGATAGCGACAACTTTATTTCACTGCTGCGCTCTTGCGAAGCTAACAATCAGTTGCTCAGTGGGTAACATCCCACAATTGTTTAATTAAAAATTTAACATGTGGTAAAAGCTAAAAACAAGAAAAGATAAGATCTACGAATAGAAAGAGCAGTAGTTTTGTTGTATTTTGGAGTTGTAGTTTTGTTGTATACGTTTGCCAATTTCTATAGTACATTACAGTTCGCATTTCTACAGTTTTGATACCCAATTGGGTCCCGTTTTACAAATTTGTGAATAATTTATCTTGTTTTAGATGAGTTCGCCCGTAACGTCTCTTACAGGAATGTTTATGCTTTGGTGGGCCTGGCTGGGTTTTAATTGTGGGAGCACTTTTGGTGTTTCTGGTCATCGATGGAAGGTCACTGCTATGGTGGCCGTGACTACTCTCAACGGCGGGATCGGCGGTGGTCTGGCGGGTCTGATAGTATCAATGTTGGTTAAGAATGGTAAAATTCACATACCCTACGTAATCGATTCTACCTTAGGCGGACTGATTGCCGTAACTGGTATCGCTTCAGTTACCTCGCCTCCGGAAGCGGTCGTAATTGGAGCAATCGGTGGGGCAACGGCCATTGGAGTCGATATATTGATTCATCGTCTGAAAATTGATGACCCGGTCGGGGCCATTGCTGTCCACATGGGCTCGTCTGTTTGGGGCACTTTGGCAGTTGGACTTTTTGCCAGCGACAATCCGTTGGGACAACTGCGAGGGCTGAGAGGTCTCTTTCACGGCGGTGGATTTCAGCTTATAGGTGTTCAGATAATGGGTCTGGTTGTGGTGGGATTGTGGAGCTCTGTGACAACCTTTCTGGTTCTACTTCTAATCAATATGACAGTTGGGCTGAGAATGAGCGCAGAGGATGAAATTTTAGGTGCTGACTGGGTTGAGCACCAAATTCACAGTGAGAGTTTAGGCAAACATTTGGAGGAAGCTTTGGCTCAACTTCAGCCCAGTGACTGGAAGGAAGTTATTCTAAAGCTACGACGGGAGGTTGATTCTGCTCAAAAACAGACAGTCGAAAGTCGGCATCGAATTTTCAGTGTAGATCTCTTAGACGGCTCTCCGCACCATCAACACGGTGCGGCAATCAGAGCGGTTCAGCAGCAGCAACAGCAACAGCAGCAGCGACAGTGTAATGGGTTTGTACGTTCCGGTGGCGATAGATGGTTGCTTGATCTGTTTCGTGAAAAGACTAGTCCGGCTAAAATTCAAGAAACTATGAAGAAGAGACTAAATCAGGCAGCCTCTGTAAACGGAGCCTGTGTTACTGTATCGACGACTGTAAGATCAATCGATTTGCCAAATCTTCCGGGTGCAACCTAGAATATTTTGTCATAGGTGTTATATTTATATATATCACTTTACTTTAGGCTCTACAAGTTAGATGACGTGTTGCTTATGGTCTCCCAGCTTTAAGTTTAACAATAAAGGTTCTCTTAGGGTCTCTTGTTTGCGTTCTCTGTCCTCACAAATGCGTTTCTCATCCTATAGACAAGCAATATAGATTTATTGTGTAAAAGTCAGCATGAGCCACCAATTATTAAAATAAAATACTATGTGCATGACTAAAATCAATAGTAAAAGACGAATAGAAAAGTGACCAGACTTGAGACCGATCCACCATACTCTTTAGATCTTGGATAAAAAATAGCAATGACATTTAAAATCCAACTACTCCACTATCACCCCATCATTTGTGTTTTGACGACCAAACCGCATTTAATGCGGGTAACCTTTTCATATAAGGATGTTGTGTAGATGACTTCTCCTTTAAACCATGTGGTCGCCATGATTCTAGCGGAAGTTGAGCAGGCAAAAGGAAAAGTTGGCCGTCAACGGTCATGGAAATCCAAAGGGAGGAAAATGTTGACAACAAAACAAGAGATCGCATGTTCACTCAGACAAGTTACAGTGACTGTCATTCTGGAATTATCTTGGACTTTATACAAAAGCAATTATAAGAAATGTCAAATTAACGTCGGAACTTTATTCCAATTTACTTACTAAATATAAAACTAAACAGGTGTTATTACACGCCTTCAGACTTTTGATGGCTACAGACACTAAGTTTAACATTGACATAATGAACATGAAGTTGTCGAACATGAACATGACCGTCAGCTAACACTGCAGTTGCTTTACTTTAAAGGCAAAATATCAAAAAATGATAAAATTTTTTGACGGTGCTAACTGTTGAACAAATATGGAGTAAAACAACTTCTGGAAATGATGGATCAAAAGCCAATAAATATGGAGACATTTAAATAATATTAAAAATATGGAATACTGTGGATGCTCGTAATTTTATACTAGGGAAATGCGTTTGTTTAGAGTTTATGTTAATTTAAATATTCATAATTGACCACAGAAGTAGATAGCTGACCAGGAAGTGTGTTCCGAGGCTTTCCGCATTCCCGCTTCCCGTCTGCGCTCAGCAGTATTTGTTCGATCCAACCTAATGAGTGGAGTAGTAGTTAAGCCTCCCAGCTTTCCCTTTAAATTTCGATGTTGATAACGAGTAATCTTGCTTTAGTAATAGCTGAGACTACTTTTTATGAGGGTGGCAAAGGTCTTCGTGTCTGGCTTTTCAAATACAACAATGTAACAAAGGTTCAGTAGGTTGGAAACTGGTTTAAGGTGCTGGTATCGCTTTGTGTAAATTGGACCCTACAAGCTTCAATTCTTTATGAAAGTGGATGAAACTTTCCAAATACATTATTTTGGTGCTGTTTAACATTCTGGGACCAGTCCCGGATTTTTAGGTTTAAAGATAAGAAAGTTTTGGTTTTTGCCCTTATTCTCTCAGTACATAGTCGCTACACCGGATTGGTTGTGATGGCTGGAAAGAAGGCACCAAAATGAACATTTTTGCTTTTACAACATTTGAGCTACCTCTAGTGGTTAAGGCAGTATAAGCCAAAAACGATTTTTGGGGTCAAAAAATGGCCATTTTTGACGAAATCAGTTTTTTCAAAATTACTGACAAATCTTACAGACAATTTCGGCTTATTTATACTCAATCGATACACCGTCCAATTGCGCATTTTATCAATACCTGTTCGCTGGAGTTCGTTGCTTTAAGCTAGGGAATTCGCCGAAAAACCATTTTGGCAAAATTGCGATTATTTTGTTTTGAACATTGATTTCTCAAAAACTGTCCAATGGATTCGCGTGATTTTGCGCTGAATGAAAATTCGCCCTATTGCGGAGGGACATTTTTCTTGGTTTGAGCTAAAACATCTCCAGGTGTGAGAAAACTGAACAGAAAGTTGCGAAATTTCGTGTCATCGCGCATTTGCCGGATTTTCTGGAGTACTGAGACTTGTTGAGCCAAATCCAAAAAAATGTCCCTCGGCCCACATGTCCTTCATATCATGGCACAAGAAAAAATTTTGGCCGATTCTACAGTTTTGAGAAATCAATGTTCAAAAACTTTTGGTCTATATTCATCCTGTTTGATGTCAGCTTGTCAGAAAATTTCTGCTATTTTTCTGCTAATTTTGCCTGATCTGTAAGCTCATGTGAATGTACAGATCATAAGCTTTAAAACGATGTATAAAGCTCTTTGCAACTCCCAAAATTGCGAAAGTTATAGCGTTTCAAAAAATAACCATAAAAGCACTGCACAAAAGGATACCAGCACCTTAAGTGCGTCTGTCAAATCCTAGTGAGAACACTTTGTGACTCTACTGTCCGTGATTCGAGCCCCCGCGAGAATTACTCGACACTTTTCCAGGACACTTTTACACCACCGCACCTTGCCTACTCATGTCCGGAGAGAGTGGTGAAGTTTCCTGGACACTTTTCCACCACCGCACCTTGCCGGCTCATGTCCTTAGAGAGTCGCGCAACGTCCTGGACACTTTTACACCACCGCAACTTGCCGGCTCATGTCCGGCGAAAGTCGAAAAGTTTCCTGGACACTTTTCCACCACCGC
This sequence comes from Trissonchulus latispiculum, assembly GCA_030248195.1. Lineage (NCBI taxonomy): Eukaryota > Metazoa > Nematoda > Enoplea > Enoplida > Ironidae > Trissonchulus > Trissonchulus latispiculum. The sequence goes on along the minus strand of JASAND010029806.1, from coordinate 1,704 downwards.
ACCTTGCCGGCTCGTGTCCGGCGAAAGTCAGAAAGTTTCCTGGACACTTTTCCACCACCGCACCTTACCGGCTCGTGTCCATTCTCTGCGACACATGTCCGCAGCCAATGGCACACGTCCATACTGAGTAACTCACGTCCATGCGCGCGGCACATGTCATGCGGCGTGGCACATGTCCATGTTGTAAGAGAAATACGTTGCGAACGGATGAAGTCCGCGGAAGTACATGAGCGGAACTTCCATTCCGATTTCAGTGTGCCATCAAGAAATTACACATAATGGGGATCGCTTTACACCTCTCACTTTTCACTCCGCGTATGCACTTGTTTTGGCAATTTCATTCAGGTATATATCTATATCATTTCATCGGGAGATCCGATTTCAGGGCTCCACGAAGAAATTACACCTATTGGGATTTGTTTTCCGCCAGCCTATCACTTTTTCACTCCGCGTATGCACTTGTTTTGCAATTTCTTTCAGGTATATATCTATATCATTTCATCGGGTGTTCCGATTTCAGTGAGCCATCAAGAAATTACACCTATTGGGATTCGTTTTCCGCCAATCACTTTTCACTCCGCGTATGCACTTGTTTTGGCAAATTACTTTCAGGTATATATCTATACTATTTCATCGGGTGCTTATTGTCTCAGTATACTAATCTTTGCTAACATGACATGCTTTTCATGAATAACCCGAAATTTAAGACACAAGACAAAACATGATAAAGTCGCCAAAATTGGTCTAAACTTTTTCTTATCCTTATCTACGCACTACTGCACATGAAACTTGGATGCACTTTTAGTAGGTAGTTAGGTAGGTAGGTAGCACATCATCATCACGATCACTCATCGCTAGGGTAATGGGTCCGTCATGTTGAACTCGCCGTGGAATGTAGCGCGAGTCCGGACTAACAAGGATTTAGTCTCAGACACTTCTGAGACTAAGGTTTTTGTTAGTCTCAGACAGTTCTGAGACTAATTTTTGTCAGGACAAATTTCTGAAAAAATAGTCTCGACAAATGCTAATTTGTCTCAGACACTTCTGAGACTTATTTTTTTAGTCTCAGACACTTCTGAGACTAAATTTTTTTAGTCTCAGACACTTCTGAGACTAAGATTTTCTGGACAACTATTGTCTGGACTAAAATTTGTCAAGACAAAAGAAGTTGTCTGGACTTATGTTATGATCGAGATTTAGTCCGGACTATTAAAATTCAACAGCCAAAGCTTTTTGAAAATAGGCCCGTCCTGATCAGTTCACCGTCAGGGGAGAATGAAAAAATTAGACCGGAACTTTTATGACTAAACATAAGTAATATTAATATAGTTATTGAATTGACTTATTGATATTGATTATTTATTGCTTAGTTATTTTTAGTCACAAGGTTTCTGGGATAAGGTTTTTAAAACTAAAATAGTACAACAAAGCCTAAAGGTTTTGAAACGTGTTTTGTGGAAAATATAGAAACTTTTATTTTGCTATTTTTGGATATTCTGTGGTCCGAGCCGGAGGGGGAGACGGAGAGGGTGGGGTGGGGTGGGGTGGCCTCGAATCCACATTACATAGATGTATTGTAAGGGGGCCACCCCACCAAAAACGACAAAATATCTTTTAATTTTGGGGTTTTTGGCAACTCTTGGGGCCAAATTGTTTTGGAGGAGGTTCGGTCACCTGTCCATTTGAGGGCATAGGCATAGGTGT
>JASAND010029805.1:0-10276 GCA_030248195.1 Trissonchulus latispiculum | reverse complement strand
AAAATGAAAAGAATTAAAGTTTTGAAGGACGATTTCATCTAAAAAGCTAAAAATTGCTTCAACTTATGGGGCTCCGCCCCCCAGACCCCCCGAATTGTATCGGTTTATTCTCGTCACTGTCAAAAATCAAAGTTATCATACATACACACACAGACATCAGATACTTGCATAGGATATATATGTATACGTAATACAATGTAAGTTAGAATTACACTCGCGGGACAATGTGAAATATGAAGCAACACACGTCAACACGGTAAAAATTCAACCAAAATTACGAATATAGCCTAAAATTAAAACAAAACTGTATTTCTGTCAAATCATTTTTGACGTTTGACAAATAAAAATGACGTTCAGAAAATAAAAATGACGAAAATTTGATGAAATCCGATTTTGAAAAAAAAACGCTGCCCACTGGCGGATCCAGGATTTGGTGACGGGGGGGGTAAAAATTTTTCAGCGGGGGTCTGGGGGCGGAGCCCCCCAGAAGTTGAAGAATTTTTTGTTTTTGCAATATAATTGGTCTTCGGATCTTTAATTCTTTCACATATATACATACTGAAGAACTGAGAAAATATTATCAAATTCTTAAAATTTTTAGGCAAAACTGGCTATTTTCTCCGAAAAATTGGATGCATTTCAAGGTTTTTCTTCATAAATGCAATAAATATACCGTTAAAAACTAAAAAAATTCGCGCCGACGGCGTGAAAGTTTTTGGTTTTTTGCCTTTTTTCCTCTTTCTCTCCTTAATTTTTCCCACCTTCGAATCGCGACGGGGGGGGGGGGGGCGGCCGCCCCCCCCCCCCTTGGATCCGCCCCTGCCCACCCCCAATTTTTTCGCCTAAAATAAACCCAGAATAATTTAGTCCGACTAGACCAACACGAATATACGTACCAAAACGGCCTAAACTCTCCAATCCAAATGATCGTCCCGAAGCAGTCAAAAATTGAGCAGAAAATTGCAGCGGCAGTTGTGAGCACAGCAGCAACAAATCACTGATCCAGTAGCAACAGCAACAGTAGCACAAAGTAGGATGGACGGGAGCAACCACCAGCGACTGACAAAAACCGACCACCAAAGTTTGAGCCGCCACAGGAGCACTACAGGAGCCGGCCAACACTGGTACACTTCCACCACTACAAGGGCTGGCAAAAGATGGGTCTAAAGATAGGAGCTCTTCCTCTTGGTGACTCTGCTGGGGCGGTCTAGGAGGCACTTTGGGTAGGTGGAGGGATCGAAAAAGGGGGTCCTGAGAGTAAGACAGGATTTTGTATATGTAAGTAGCAATTATAAAAAATATCAATATTCACAGAAATAAAATACAGGTCGGTCGACTGTGGTCGGTCTCTAAACAATCTAAAAACAAGCATTTACTACACACACATAACTGCAGATATATATCCCTTCTGAATTGATATACCCATGGATCAAACCCCGAGCCTAGGTAGGGATTCATCGGAGTTTCCATGAGGTAAAGACTATATATATATACATGTACTTGGGGGGTTCGACCCCCCCCCCGACCTGGCTGGCATTTTTTTAGGGTTTTAAAAGTGGGGGCCCCAAAGGAGGGGGTTTCAACCCCCAAATTCACCCCTCCCCTGGATACGCCCATCGGGGGCCTTAGCCCCCTTAGGGAGGGGGAATTGGAGGGGGGGGGCGAGCCCAAGGTATAAATATACCTAAATTTTTAGCGAAAAATTTGCATTTTTCAGGTAAAAACGCAAAAAATCGATGTTTTTAAGCTTAAAATCAACATATATATATGTCCATAAATTACGTAGCTAAAAATTGGGAACATTTTTGAAAATTTGACTTCAAAAACTTGCGTAATTTTTCGACACTTTTGGGCGACCCCAAAAAAGTTGGTGGGGGATTGCCGAAAAGTGGGGGGGGGGAACTGGAGGAACTCCGAAAAGTGGGGCCCGCCACCCACTCCCCCCCACTAAAAAATGCCAGCCTGGATCTCACCCCCTCACCCCCCAGAATCCGGATTTTGCCGGTTTTTTGCGCGTTCTTTTGCGTTTTTTGCCGATTCACCCCCCCCCCAAACTTCTCCTCCTGCACACGTCTGGTAAGGACGCCGTGACGGTGGGGCACAAACCCTCCCCCTACCCAAGATAAACCAGAGAAAGCTATATATTAGAAAAAGTTCCGCTGCATTATAAGTAACAGAGAGCAGACTCAGTAGAACAATTCAAAACCTCTCTACCTCAAAAATTAATAAAAAAGCGGCTTCAGTTAAACCATCAAAACTGGCCCTCCAGTTTCTAAATCTTTGTATATATCAGACAACGAATCTTAAGCAAGAACTTACGTAACCTTCAAAGTTCTATTCTTCACGATTAAGAAAGGTTAATGCAAAGATTGTATAAGTGCGTTACAATGTATCTATCTAATATATATAAAAATCAAAGGAGATTCTAAACAACCTTCTTGAGTGCTACTTTTCTCAAAAACCGGCAGTCGACGAATTGGAAAACCAGTTTTTACCAAAAACAAAAAATGTCGACAAACGAAATGATATTCGACATTCCTATATTTCAAAGGCAGATGGCTTATATATATAATATATAAAGTATATATACAATATATATATATATATATATATATATATATACGTAAGTACATTAAACAGGTGGTTGGTGTATGAGTAATCGCTCTGTATATGGGCTCACCGGGTAATGATGGATTAAATATATACAGCTCGAAGGGTGGCAACTCTCATCTCCCCCAGAAACTCGCTCAGGACTTTCTTTAAAAAATTTCCTACTTCGCCGGAGATTTTCACCCCACTTTTTGGCTTATCTACGCTTAAGGGTTATCTACGTCCAATTTTTAGTAATTTTTTCGACTTTTTCCGATGTTTTCCGATTTTTTACACATTTCATAGTCCAAACTGTATATTTTAACGAGTTTTTGAAATTAAAGTCGTAAGTCTTACGGTTGTTGAGTAATTTGACCTCAAAGTTGAGATTTCATGTGTTAATCATAGGAAATGTGAAAAGTTGTCAGTTTTTCACGTGCGCCAGAGAAATCTTTCCGAACTGTGATTTGTAGGAATCAGAATATTGATTTAGGCCTTTAAAAATTTTTAATGAATTTTTGAAGTATTAAAATTTGATGCCTGTTAAATTTGGTGCCAAATTTTAATATTTCAAAAGTTCATTAAAATTTTTTAAAGACCTAAATCAAAATTCTGATTCCTACAAATCACAGTTCGGAAACATGGCAAAAATGGCAAGTTTGGGCGGATCCATTTTGCCATTCGCGAGATTTCTCTGGCGCACGTTAAAAAGTGACAACTTTTCACATTTCCTATGATTAGCACATGAAATCTCAACTTTGAGGTCAAATTAGTCAACAACCGTAAGACTTACGACTTTAATTTCAAAAACTCGTTAAAATATACAGTTTGGACTATGAAATATGTAAAAATGAGAAAGTCGAAAAAATGACCCGAAAATGGACCCCCCCCCCCCTTAATCTGCTTATTTTTATTAGTGCTTTGAAAACCAAAACTTTTCGGCGAATATATAAATTTTAGGCATATATATACAAGTAACAAAAATGCTCCGCACAAAAGAGGATAATATGTGTGTTGGGCCTATGTCTATCCTTTAACTTCCGGTTGAGAAAGGCATAAATCCGACACCGCAAAAGTTGCTCAGCTCAGTTAGGGCTTTCATTTGATACCAAATTTTACCACTTTTGAAAAATATTATTTTTGACCCACAATCGCCTAAGTCCTCCCCCCACCCCACCACCGCACTCTACAGCCACTTTGGGTACGCAGTTCTATGACAAAAGTTGCTCAGCTCACTTAGGGCTTTCATTTGGTATCAAATTCGACCACTTTTGAAACACTTTCTACTTTCGACCACTTGACCCCCACCCGACTGACCCTTCAAACGGCAAGGTGGAACCAGCTCAGCAAAATAGGTACGTCGGACGGCAAAACAGATACCGGGAATGAGCTGGGCACACCAGAAAACCCCTATAGACAAAGTTTTGAGAGGCCAGGTAGAGCCTACTATGGACCTCCAGGAAGCGGTCCGACATTGCCCTCCAGACGGCAAAGTGGAACCAGCACAGCAAGATGGATGAGTTCAACGGCAAAAAGGACATCGGGAATGAGCTGGGCGCACCAGAAAACCCCTATAGACAAAGTTTTGAGAGGCCAGGTAAAGCCTACTGTGGACCTCCAGGAAGCGGTTTCCGACTTGACCCTCCCGACGGCAAAGTGGAACCAGCCCAGCAAAATGGGTGGGTCTGACGGTAAAACTGACTGCGGGAATCGATTCTCCGTGCCAGAAAACCATTGTATGGAAGATTTGAGCGTTCAAAGTTAAATAGATAGCGAGAAATTTCCGATTTTTTATTTTTCGAATTTTTTCGCCATCTTTGACGGGCCACTGTGGTCGCTAGGGAAGTGATAGAGAAACGCAACCTGGACCGTTAGTTAGTTCAATATATGTAATTTCTGAATATAAAAAGAAATCAGCTCCAGCTCGTAACGTTCGACCTGAGCGACGACCACAAAAATGGTCACTTTTCGCTATGAGCCGACTTCGCGGCGCCGCTGCGGCGCTGTGGCGCAGCTGCGGCGCAAAAAAGTTGTGATTCTTAAATTCTTTAGAGGGTACTACTAGACCCCATAGCCCTTTAGGTTGGCCCACCGCTGCAGATCACGTGAAAGCGGCGAACATTATGTACAATACAACCATCAAATAGGAGAAACCGGAAAAAAAAACATCGCCGCCATAACCGGTCCGGGGCGCAACTTTTTAACGGTAAGTGATACGGGGCTGAAACTTCAGACATACTAAACTCGATGTGCTCTACAATTTGCGCATGAAATCTGCGCTGGATCTGCGCAGGATTTTGCGCAGCTTCTGCGCAGCTTATTTTACACTGTCTCCAGCCACTTTTCACACATATTATAGGGGTCGCTGCCGCGACCCCTATGATATATTTAGTGCACTTTCTGGATCTTATCAGGATAACCCCCAGGCCCAGATTCCGCAAAACTTGACCAATTGAGCTGAAATTTAGTATGGGTATGTTTTCGACCACGCTGAGTTCAAATACCGCAAAATTTTCCGATTTCGCTTTTTTCGATTCGTAAGGGGGGGACCAAGGGGAACCGAAAAATTTTTTGTCTTCGATTTTGCTAAAAAGTTGTATTCAGGGGTTTTCGAGGTCGCAGAACACGAATCTGAAATCCGTTTTTCGATTCAGCGTTTCGTTAGCTCAGTATATATAAGATGAAGTTTTAAGCTTAAGATGTAAGCTTATAGCCATGGGGTGAAAAAAAACCCACCCCATTTTTGGGGGGAAAAAAACCCACCCGCCTCCTGGGTCATGGGTTGGAGATATGAGCTCCAAAACATAGCAGCTGGAAGCGCGACTCTTTCTTACCTATGTATGCAAAGATCAAGTCATTTGGTTCACTCCTGCTCATTTTATGACATTTTGAAAATGACAACTACTTTTTGGTCCAACCATGCCAAAATTTTGCAAAAGTTTGGACCGATGTAACTTTTGACTGGGTTGGGTTAGAAAAGTTTTGCAAATATCTGCAATGATGGCAACTCTTCCTCTTTGCACACAGCCAAAATTAAACCGATCCGCTGTACCGTTAGTCTGGCACATTGCCAAACGTGGCGGGGAAAAAAACCCACTTTGGGGGGAAAAAAACCCACCCAAATTTTTTTGAAAATTTTTTTAACAACTCAACACGGAAACAATTAGAGACTATAGCACGGTACTATCGAGCACGCTGCGTCATCCTATGCGGTCAGATTCGGACAATTTTGCTTACCTGGCTAGCTTGGAGCTAAAAACCTTAAAAGTGCCATTTCGCTGCTGGAGGACCCAATACAGGTACAATTGTGGATTTTAACAGCCAATTCTACGTAAAAAACCATTCTCTACACGATAGAATAATAAGTTTTATCAAATTACATCATTTTTAGCATTTTTCAAAAATTGCCCTATGTTTATGTGTTAAACTTTATGAAACCTGGCCAGTTGATGCAGCATTTTCAACGGCACATGAGATCTCAAAAAAAGCTATTTAGATCGGGTTTTTTCGTTCATACTATAGCAAGGTTCACAAAAAAAAAATCACCCCGAAAATTCACAAAAAAAATCACCCACCTAGACGGCTAACAACAAGCCGCAGCCGGAAAATTTTTTGCATGGTAATAGCCACAAGTCCCAACCCCAACATATGTAAGTTTGGCTGCCGAGGCTCAATTCCTCCGACTAGGGTGCCCAAAATAGTCGACCCACCCAAAATCGGACCCTCGGACAACTCCGGACCAAAATTGAAATTTTTGCTGGTACTCACTATGGACTTTGCGCAGGTACCCCATATTATGCATGTGACATGTCCTAACTCTAAGCTATCCAACCATATATTGGATTCCCTGCCAGGTCCTCTGGGTTCGCCACCGGTGGGTGATTTTTTTGTGAACAAGTTCACAAAAGAAAAATCACTATCAACTTTTTGTGAAATGCCTCTGGGGCAACCGCTAGGGTAAAACTAATGCCAAATTCGAGCTCAGCCACCCGGAAAACCTATATAGAGCATGTTTTAGGTACCTCAACCCCCTTCTGGCAGACGGTCCGGCCGATGGACCCGGCCCGGACCCTCCGGACCCAGGGGGTGGTCAGGATCACCTATCTGGGCAAAAGCTACCTAAAAACTAATGCCAAATTTGAATTCTACGCACCGAAAAACCTATATAGGCGAGTTTTTAGGCTTCTTGACCTTGAAATAAAATTTTTGGTCAGTCACGTGACCCCAACCCAGGTCACGTGACCCTAGGCCAAGTCACGTGACCATTCCAGATACGAAATTACTCCGCCAAATTGTTTGTTCTGTGCTTACTAGAGCAATAGAACACAAAATAAGTGGATTCCTAGCTTCCTGGTATCTATAATAAAGGTCAAGCACATTGGCCTGGGTAGCCACTTTGGACCCGGGGGCCGAGAACCAAAATTCGAAGTTCAGCCTGTGCAAAAAAAAACTTGGGGGTCCAAATTTTTTTACATAATAACACTATGGACTATGCTCTATTTATGCATGAAAAGAAAAATTTCCTAGCTATATCCTGAGATCAGATCCGGTGGTGATTTTTTTTTGTGAACGAGTGATTTTTTTTGTGAATTCGTTCACAAAAAAATCACAAAAATTTTTTATTACTCACGCTACACGAGGGCTACCGGCATGAAATTTGCACCATATGTAGAGGGGGTCACTACCGTTCCATACGTACCAAAAGTTTTTCGATCGGACTTCATTTGCGAAATTGCCAGCAAAAATTCGATTTTTGATTTTTTTTTGTGAACCTTGCTATAACTAAAAAAGGGTTGAATTTTACACTGGAAGTGTCAGAATTGCGATAGAACAATTTTTAAGACCTGTGAGGGGTGGGTTTATTTTCCCCCCATTTGGGTTTTTTTTCCCCCATTGGGTTTTTTTCCCCCGCTACTTTTTGCATTATACCGCTCTAACGGTACAACCTAGAGAAGTGCAAATAGGCTTAAAAGAAAGTTCTAAGTACGCCAAGTACGATGGTATATAAAGTTCTCAGATACCCCTTATAATAAAAAAGTTCCAGCCAAAATCCGAAAAAGTGGGTTTTTCCCCCCATGGCTATATATATACATATATAGCAAGCTTAACAAAAAAATCAAAACTCGATTTTTTGGCTGGAACTTTCGCAAAACTAAACCAAATCGATTACTTTGAGGACCCATGGATAGGTCTTGGGCTAAGCTTTAAAACTACCCCAGTAATTCGTTGCTCTACGGCCTACCAGTAAGTAGCAGTAGACGAAAATGTGTGATTTTTTTGTTAAAGGTTTAACAAAAAATCACCCGTTAACAAAAAAATCAGTGGCGGATCGGATCCCAGAGAGCAGCTAGCAACTTTTTCTCATCAGTTTTGGATAGAGCGCACTAAATAACGTATTTAGAACCCCAAACCGCTAACCTAGTGCTCCAACTAAGGCAACTGACCCCGCCGAAGTCTTAGTGGTCACTGATGGCCCCCGACAGCGTCCAGTATGAAGTCTGGTGGCTCTAAAGTGCCGTTTTAAAGGCTAAAACGTTGTTTTTTCGTGTTTGTGAATGATTATAACCTATTTCCAGGCATTTTGGTAGAGAAACTCAGAACTTCGTATGTTGCTGGGTTGTCACGTGACCCCTGCCGGACCCGTACGAACCCTCCATGTACCAACTGGACAGTTCGAAGTGGCTATAAACATGTCCTAGGGGGTTTTCGAGCGCGCTGAATTCAAATCTGGCATTAGTTTTTAGGTAACTACGGGCTAATACTGACTTCTGGGATTACGTTTGCCGTCGGACGGTCCAGGACCGGCTGGTCACCAGGTTGGACTCCCAGAAGTGTCAGGCAACCTCAAAAACAACGTATATATAAGGGTTTTCGAGGTTGCTGAGCTCGATTTTGACGTTAGTTTTGCTCTAGCTGCTGTTCTGGCTTCAGTAACGAAACATAAAAATGATTTTTTATTTGTTAAAATTTTAACAAAAAAAATCACCCACCCCAGGACGGCTCAGAGGTCCGACTGGGAACTTCTATATATGTATCGATAGCCCACAGTCAGGAAATGTCACATGCACAATATGGGTTGCCTAGGGTTTTCCCTTAGTAAATAGCAGCCGAAATTCGAACTTCGGCCATGAACGTTTTTGAGGTCACTTTTGGGTACCCTCACTTAAGGTGGTGGTATCCTTTTGTGCAGTGCATCTGTCGTTATTTTTTGAAACGCTATAACTTTCGCAATTTTGGAAGTTGGAAAGAGCTTTATTCATCGTTTTAAAGCTTATAATCTGCACATTCAGATGAGCGTACGAAACCAGCAAAATTAGCTCAAAACTAACAAAACTTTTCTGACATACTGACTTCTGGCAGGCTAAATATGGACCAAAAATTTTTTGAACATGGATTTCTCAAAACTGTAGAATCGGCCAAAATCTTTTCTTGTGTCATGATATCAAGGACATATGCGCCGAGGGACATTTTTTTGGATTTGGCTCAACAAGCCTTAATACTCCAGAAAATCCGGCAAATGTGCGGTTACACGAAATTTCGCAACTTTGTATTCAATTTTCTCGCAACTGGCGAAGTCTTAGCTCAAACCAAGAAAAATGTCCCTCCGCAATAGTGCGAATTTTCATTCTGGTGAAAATCTCCGGAATCTGCTGAGTAGTTTTTTGAGAAATCGATGTTTAAAACAAAATAATCGCAGTTTTTGCCGAAATCGTTTTTCGGCCAAATCTCTAGCTTAAAACAACGAAGCCCTGCTAATAGGCACTGATAAAATGGGCAATTAGACCGCTTATCGATTGAGTATAAATAACCGAAAATTGTTCGTATGATTTAGCAGTAATTTTGAAAAAACTGATTTTTTTCGAAAACAGCCGTTTTTTGACCCCAAAATCGTTTTTGGCTTATACTGACTTAACCACTAGAGATAGCTCAAAGGTTGTAAAAGCAAAAATGTTCGTTTTTGTACCCTCTTCCCATCCATAACAACCAATCTGATGTATCGATCGACTACCTACTGAAAGTATAATGCCAAAAACCGAAAATTTCTCATCTTTTCACCTAGAAATGTGGGACTGGTCCGAGAATATTAAAGAGCACCAAAATAGCATATTTGGAAAGTTTCATCTACTTTCACAAAGAATTGAGGTCTCTAGGGTCAAATTTACACAAAAGGAAACCACCACCTTAAAGGTCTGCCCTGAACGCATGGAGAGAGCCTAGGGGCTCAAACTCACAGGCTGTAATGTCGAGATGTGTGGCTATCACCATGCAAAAAATTGGGTCTCTGCGACTTTCCTGTAAGTTAGGGTGGGGTGATTTTTTTTGTTAAACTTTCGGGTGATTTTTTGTTAAGCTTGCTATATATACTGAGCTAACGAAACGCTGAATCGAAAAACGGATTTCAGATTCGTGTTCTGCGACCTCGAAAACCACTGAATACAACTTTTCAGCAAAATCGAAGACAAAAAATTTCGGTTCCCCTTGCTCCCCCCTTACGAATCGAAAAAATCGAATTTCGCGAAATCGGAAAACTTTGCGACATTTGAACTCAGCGTGGTCGAAAACATATATACCCATACTAAACTTCAGCTCAATTGGTCAAGTTTCGCGGAATCTGTGGCTGGGGAGTGGGTTATCCTGAAAAGATCCATTATCCCACTTTCTAATATTTTTAGAAACATTTTGAAAA
>JASAND010029804.1:0-43598 GCA_030248195.1 Trissonchulus latispiculum | reverse complement strand
CTGGCCTCTGGCCAGCTCAGAGTCCTGCACCCAGATAGCCAGATCGTCGGCAAAGAGTGACGCGTGAACCCCTTCCGGCAACTGTTCCAGGGTGTCGTTGATGAATAGTAGAAAGAGGGTCGGAGAGAGGCATGATCCCTGTGGCACGCCATGGTAGAACTTCCTGAGACCGCTGTGGCTGCCGTTCAGTTCTACCGATGCCATTCATCTGACAAGAAGTTCCGTATCCAGCGGACTAGGCAGACCGGCAGATCCATAGCCAACAGTTTATGCAGAAGACCTCCCTTCCATACCGTATCAAAAGCCCGCTGAAAGTCTATCAATACCAGGATGGTTCGTTTAGGAGGTTTCTTGGAGCAAAATCCGTCCACGACTGTTTGAACCAGTCTGATGATGTAATCCTCAGTCATGTGCAAAGAGCGGAAGCCGGCTTGTCTGCTGTCGAGGATTCTGTTTTCTTCCAACCAATGAGACAGCCTGTTTTTGATCATTCTTTCGAGTAATTTGGAGAGGCAGCTAGTTAGGCTGACCGGTCTGTATGATTCCACCCTGTTCAGCGCCTTGCCTCTCTTAGGGATAGGAATTATCTTTGCTCTTCTCCATTGACTGGGGATTTGTCCTGTACGCCAGGAATCGTTGTACAGGTTCAGGAGGACAGTGTGAGCAGATTCGCTTAGGTTTTTGATCATTTCGTTCGAGACGGCATCCGGGCCGGCCGCTTTCTTGACCGGAAGCTCGTTGACAGCAAGGAAATACTCGTCCGCGGTGAAAGGCCGGCATAAGTCTGACTGGCAGGAGCAGGTCTCTTTCAGTTTAGCCCGCACTGATCTGAGCAGCGGGCGGTCCTCCTTGGATTGTTTGAGGTGGCTGATCTTAGCATATTCCTTGACAAAGCCATTGGCCTTATCCCGATCCGAGATAAGCTTCTTATTTCCCCGAGACAGAGCTTCCCCCGAGGAAGTGGCAGGATTCCTGCCGTCAATAGCTCGTAGAGTTCTCATGACCTTGGAAGGATCGCTTCTCAGGTCGAGGGTTGAAACATACTCCTGCCGGTTTGCTCGTTTAGCTTCCAGGATTTGATGTTTCAGCTTTCGGTCGGCGTTCTTCCATTCTGTTCTATCTTCCTCCGTTCTGGATTGAAGAAATATCCATTTCTTTTGCCTAACGTCTTTCATCGTGACTGTCAGCTCTTCATTCCACCAGCATTTCGGCTTCCGTCTTCGGTTTCTGGGAATATTTTTTTCTGCCGAGGTGATTGTGGCCGCCGTGAGTGCTTTGTTGAGTTGATGAACCGTGGGAAATGCTGGCATTCTTTCCAGCTGATGGTCCAGGGAATTCCGAAAACCGCTCCAGTTTGCTTTTTCGAAGCAGTAGAATTTCTTGACAGGTGGCTTGCCAACTGTTACTGCTAGCGAAAGATCGCACATAATCGGCTGGTGGTCCGACAGCGGAGCCTCCAGAACCTGCCAATTGAATCTTCCACCCCAGGAGTGGTGCAGTAGCGTGACATCCGGACTGGATTTACCACCGGTTTGAGGATTGATTCTGGTCGGCGTGCCGTCATTAGCTATGCAGAGGCCCGACGAAAGGGCCCAGTCTTCCAGGCTATCTCCCAGCTGATCTTGAGGTTGGAGCAAATCCCAAGAGGGAGAGTGGGCATTGAAATCGCCGGCTGTAACGGCCCTGCCGTTATGATTGAGGAAGCTGGGGTCGAAGTTTTGACGGCGCTGATCAACCCCGTCGTTGATGATAGGGGGGACATAGATGTTGGTCAAAGCGACTGGACCGGATTTCGTCTGAATATGGACAAGCAGGACATCTGTGGTTGTGTCCGTGGGTGACAGGAGTTTTCTGTCTTCCACGGAATAGCCGATGCCTTTCCTGATTAGGGTTGCAACCCCACCACCAACCACCTGGTTTGCCTGCCTTCCAGTAGTACGGTGCCTGTGGATTTCGTCGAAGTCTTTCAGCCCGATCTTGTCTCCCGGTTTGGTCCAGGTTTCTTGGAGCATGATAATGTCGGCCTGCATATCCTCGGCCAGTTTCTCCAGGAGGGGCCTCTTTTTGCCGACCGCTCCAACATTCCACTGTAGCACTCTCAAACAGTTTCTGCCCTTGGGGTCAGGCTTGACCCCTCTTGTGCACAGCCATACTGGATCAGGAGGGTGAGCCGGTAGGGGGGAGGATTGATTAGGCGATTGCGTGGATGAGTTCTGACTACCAGGTATCCCTGGGCATTTAGGGCAATGGTAGGAGTTGATTTCCTGCGAGGAGAGAGCAGCCAGGTCCCGTGGACCCAGGCCCGCACAAACACCACTGTGTACCCACATCTTACAGAGAGTACACCGAATTGAGTACCCACTGTACCCCACACCTTTACCACAGACCGCGCAGGTCCAACGGGGCGGCCCGGGCCTGTTGGTGGGCGGGCGGGGACCTGGATTCCGTTCCACATCACCGGCAAGAAGTAGTAGGAGGGCCAGATATGCCGGTTTACCCGGCCCTCCTAGGAAAAACCCGATCTTCCGTTGAGGTTCTTCGCTTCTGGAAAGGGTAATAACCACGGTTGGGAAGCCCAATTTGTTGAAAGCCACTCCACTGCGGCAAAGCGGACTTCTTCGGAGCAGCGGGTCACCCTGTCACTATGTGAACAAAAATCTTCATTGAAATGTCATTGAAATTCATGATGTCAGTGACACAGCAATTTATTTTGGCCACTACGTACTGTAGGGTAAAAGTTCCGCTTCACGATGAAATATTCCATACTGTTTTGATCCCGCCGGCGTAAAATGGGAGTGACGTAGGGTTGGCGGAAAATCTCACTTTTCAAAATTGAATATTTTTCTATCCATTATAGCAGGAAACCTTAAATAAACACATATATAACGTGTGCTTAATAGAACCTTCATAATTAAATTACGTATAATAATATTAATTATTGAATTAAATAGGGATTTTTCCCGACACGACAATTTTTAGTTGATTGTCTATTGCCCCCGTCTAGTAGAGTAGTTTGTTTGTATTTCAGTTTGGTATATAACCTCTTCTGTGTCCCCCGTGACCAGTGAGCGCGTTCAACAACGGCTGCTCATCAGACTGATCCTGTGACGGCGTCTGCAGAGATGGCAAGCGGCAGTGCGACTTCTAAGGCGGGAGACTTTGTCGTCGGGAGCAAGTATCGACTCATTCGAAAGATTGGAAGCGGTTCCTTTGGTGACATCTATCTGGGGATTAATGTTACCAATGGAGAGGTAAATCATGTATACACGTTTTGGGATTATTGTGCTCAGAAAAACTCCGTTCTCTCCAAATCCCTCGAAGTTTTTCCCTCCTAAAGTTGTTAAATATTGTCAGGAAAAATCGGTCTGAATTTTCCCAGATATATGTATGTATACAGATATGTAAGTATGCGTATTATATAATCTGTTTTAAGCGCCGGCGTATCTAGGATTTTTGATGAGGCGTGCGCGTGACCAATCCGAAGCGAATTTTTAACACGTTTTAAACTGTTTTTACAGCATTTATAACTATATCTAGCAGTTTTCGCTTCTTGCAGAAGAAAAAGAAAGCATATGTTGCCTGTTTATTCTTTCCAAACAATATTTTAATGCACTGAACATTATATAAATGTCTGGGCTGATGACATCTTTTTGCGCTATATTGGGTGTCTGGGGGGGGGGGGGAGCGAAGCCCCCAGACGTTTAGATTTTTTAAAAATTGCAAAATTGCGAAACTTTTGGTCACAAAACCTTAAGAGCGTGTACTTTTCGCCAGTAAATTTTATTATTGCCATTTATGTACAGACTTTTGAAACGTAATTTCATAGATTATACAGTCCCTAATGACAGTGTTGCTTAGGATAATGAAGGCTTTGCTATGCTATGCTCAACTATGTTAAGACGACAAAAACAGAAGTAAAATATAGATGAGACGAAACATTTTTCGCAAAAAGCTCAAAACTATGCCAAAATGACTAAAAATTGGCTTCTTCAGGTGAAAATTTGAGTGTGCTTTTTCGTGTGTTTTCTTAAAATTTTGTGTGTTTTTTTAAAAAGTGTACGAAAACACAAATAAAATACAGTGATAACGGCCAGATTTGCATAAAATATAAAAACAGCAAGGGGAGTCCAGACCCCCGTGATCCCCCGGTGTGCGTGCCTGGTTTTCATCCTGGATGTGTGAGTTGTCTAAGAAGCGGGTTATATTGAACTTCCAAACCCTACTGTAGTCGATAACTCCAGCCCTGTTGTCTAGGCTCGCACCCAGGACTTTGATAGGGAGGTCCAAGGCCAAATGCAGCGGGGGGTCTGGGGGGCAGAGCCTTCCAGAAGTTGAAGAATTTTTGCCCAAAACTATTTTACGTATACATACATTGGATGTTTATATATTTCTTGCAAAACGTAAATTATCGCGCAGACGGCGCGAAAATTTCTTAAAATTAGCGGTTTTAGCCATAAAAATAGCAGAAATTTTCCATTTTGTCACCCCAAAAGGGGTGGTCTAGACCCCTTGAACTCCCCCTCTGGGTGCGGGCCTGCCGCTGTCGTGATTCGAAGGTAGCAAAATTAAGGGAGAAATAGAAAAATGAAGCAAAAACGAAAAATATTAGTATGGGTGTGTTTTCGACCGTGCTGAGTTCAAATATATATTGCAAAATTTTTCGTTTTTCGCGGAATTTAGTTTTTACTTGTAAGGGGACCCAAGCAAACCCAAAAATTAGCTGAAAAGTTGTTGCTGGAAATTTCCGCTGTTTTGCTGAAAAGTTGCATATATACGTACCAGTGGCGCACCCAGAGTTTTTTGACAGGGGGCCGGCACCAATGTTACAATTTTTCTTTTAATTTTATTTGTTTCTACACGTGTTTTACATGCTTTGAGAACAAAAGCATGTATATACTAGATGGTTTCTTTGATTGAGCTAGTTAAATAGGATTAATCAGTCTTGGAAATTTGAAAGCAGGGGTCTGGGGGGCGCAGCCCCCCAGAAGTTGAGAATTTTTTACATTCTAGACACAAAAGCAATTTTTTTTCTGTTTCAAACGATCATATTTGTCTTTTGGCGCTGGCGCCGTGGATTCTCCAGATAAGGCATTAACTCAAACTAAGCAACGCAACGTAGTTGTGATAAAAATAGTAAGTAGCGGGGGTCTGGGGGCGGCAGCGCCCAGCTAAAAGCGAGAGCTCATTTTAAAATTTACAGAAGTTTGAAATTTTTTAGAGCCATTTTGTGGCTAGCGGAAGCAAAATTTGACTGAGCATTTGTGTGTGCATCTTTAAATTGCATTTTGTAAAAAGTGTGGGTATGGTTGGACGAGACCGAGTTTTTACCGAGACCGAGATTAGGGTACCGAGACCGAGACCAGCAATATTTGGCTTAAACTTTGTTTCTTGCAGTTTTTGAGATAGGGTCTTTAACACATAAACATACGGTTTCGGTGTTTCGGTTCATAGCATGTCCTCGTCTCAGCTCCCCTTTGGCGTCGGCATACCACGCCCTGTCTACCTACCCATATGTGCTTACCCACCATAAAAGAGCTGCAGCAAAACCTAGTATTTATAAAACAAAAAGTATATATACGTATACGTACATGTATACAGTATTTATAAATGAGATGAGTAAGAGAATCGTATATAATCTATTTGCCATCCGTTCATCCTAGTGATTAGGGATGACAAATAGAGCTTTGCTGCAGGGGCTTCTCTTTTAATGGAGGAGCGTGGCATGCCTGAAAGCATATATGTATAGTCAACGCTATGCATGTATGCAAGCCATTCATTCATTATCTTTTCTGGCGCTTTCCCCGCCTTTATTTATGAAAAAAACCGTTTTATACAATGACAAGTCATAGGGCCGACTTCAAAAGGAACTATATGTATACGCTACCAGCAAGAAAGCCCTTCCAGCTCGTAAACGTACTACACGATCTACAGTAGATTCTAAACAGTATAAAATCCTCCATGCCATATATAAGAAACGAGGTGGGTTCCTCCCAAATAAAAGAGAGAAAGAGTGCGAGTTTTGCTTAATTTTAGCAACAATAAGGATAGAGCACGCACAAGACTAAGTCTCTCGTAAGGCGCGCCCTTGAAGAAATGATGTAACAACATTGCAGGTTGCTAATGAATTTTTGAACTGGTTGACACTGGGTGAATTAACAACATCACCAGGCAAGGAATTCCAAACATTTACAACTCGGGTTTGAAAAGAAAGACATAGTTTTAAATTTACGACACCGTTTAGGGTAAAGCTTCCGATCATGCCCTCTAGTACCAGCATTTTGAGAATACTCAAAGAAACGGTCAAAGTCAGTACATATTTCATTGTTAACAATTTTATATACCAGTATTAAATCAGCATACAATCTCCTAAGTGCCAATGATTCAAGATCACATCTTTTTAAACGCTCATGGTAAGGCAATTCATACCTGCCTGTAACATATTTAGTAAATCATTTAGTAAATCTCCTCTGAACTGATTCTACCGTGTAGAAAGTACTACCGATGTAGATTCCACCGAGTCTACCGTTCAGAAAAGTGTTTTGCTGTCCGACCCATCCGTCTTGCTGGGCTGGTTTCACTTTGCCGTCTGGAGAGTGGAGTGAGTGCTCACTTGGGAACACCATGTAGTCCTTTACATAACATAGTCTCTCAAAACTTTCTTTGTCTGTAGCGGCATTCTGGTGCCCTGAGCACACTCCCGGCATCCGGTTTGCTTTATGATTCACCCATGTTGGCACCCATATTGCAAAAACAAGCATTGTCTTCGCCTTCAGTCCCCCCGTTACAGCATTTACGTCGTGGAGGACTTGGCTTACTGGGGGATACCGATACCACCATTTAGGAGGTTCCCTCACGAGACACTCAACTACCGGAATAAGTTTCGGCCTCTCTCTCCATGAGCAGAAACGTAGCCCAATTTTCACCAGTTTTACCCTAAATTTTAGAAAATTTATGGGATTTATATATTTTTTAAGAATTTTCAAGATATTTTCGCATTGTAGCTTAAAAATCACTGAAATTAGGTATTTTCAGCGATTTTTAGCTGTTTCTAAACAAAAAACCTAAATATTCGTAAAAATGTTTCAACAATGTGCCCGCAATTTTTGGTGAGCCCCCCATCGATGGGAAGGGGGCTTTTTTGCCCACCCCATGAATTTTGGCCTGGAAGTAAGCCAGAGTGCCGCCCTTCCCCTCACAAAATCCTCAATCCGTCAATAATTGGAAGGCAGCAGGAGAATTATAAAACTTTCCATTTTTATGCTTTATCTTTTTCAAATCTACGCATTAATTTAGCGGTGCGAAAACAGTGTTTTTCAATTGACTGGTAGACTGTGGAAGGGTTTTAAGTACTTACGTACATACGTACGTATTTATATATACTCTATACGTGTATATATGCTGTACACGAATTGCGAATGCGTTAAACAAGTGCACGCTGACATGCAGCTAACACTTCTAGCGTGCACATGTGCACCTTTGTACCACTCTTTTTTTAGAAAATCTAATGTCTGTCTACTTGACTGACTGTGACTTATATATACAACATATTAGATTTCCTTCACTTTCTCCTACCTTCCGACTCACTTCATTTTTTCGCCACATTTTTACCATACTCCAGTTAGTTCAACTCCTTCTTGTTCTGGACTTTTTCTGTCCTTCTACATCTGTAGATCCTAAATGATTTCAGTTGACTAATTACATTCACTCGCTTAGTGAATACGTATATATATATATGTGTGTATGCATGTATTCACTATTTCATATACGTATATGTATATTCACCTAGTTGCTTACGTAGAGATGGAATATACCCGTGTCAGCTAGTCTGTTCATGTTCAGGAGGTGGAGCCCCATTTCCTAGGCACTTTCTACACATATACGTACATACGTACTTAAGCCACATGGCTAGATTTCCCTGAATCTCAGGCACATTCCTAATATACGTATTATATGGCCAGCAGTAGTGAGTGACTAACATACACTCTTCTTTCTCTCCTTCTCTGGATTATATGAGGCAGACTGGCTATGACTGGTTGGTTCCAGCCTGCCGCAGGGTTACCCCCTCTCCCCCTTACCCGTTGTCCGCACCTATATGCGTACCGTACACTGAGTTTAAGTATATGTATACTCACTACAGGTTTCCCTTTTCCCAGTTTGCCTGTTAGCTGAGACCTGTTGCCTGTCCGGGCCAGACCAGACTAGAGTTGGAAAAAACTTCTGATGTTGAATAAAACAGGCTGAGGAAAATAGCAACACAACACACACACAGACTCACTGTACGTTATGACTTATTTATTGAAAATGCTGATCTTAAGAGTGTGCTTGCTGACACATACGTACTTACGCATATATTTTGCTGAAATGAATTTTTAATATATATATATATATATATATACATATATATACGTACCAACCTAGTCATGTGCTATCCAAATTTGTGCTCATTTTTTGCTGTCTCGCGCCAGATGATTGCGCTAATGAGTGCCGCTAAGAGCTAAGATTAGCATTGCTAATGTCAATGCATATAATATACGTAAGTATGTATCCTCTGTATATACATGATGATATCCTGGAGGTTTTAGTTGCGCTGAAATGCATTCGGATTAATTACATATACATTGGATATACGGATCTACGGGACACGTATTTGCTGTATATACTTTCGTAATCGGTTGTTAGTCATCCTGAATAGAGTTATATAGTTAATGCGCAGTGTATCCTGTGATCAAACGTAACAGTGAAGCTTAGCTATCCTTATAAAATTTTCCGTCTCCAGTTTTTCGTATGTGTACGCATATAATCATATATAAACTTGTTGTTGTTGTGATTACTTTTTCAAGTTGATCAATTATGTAATGTAGAGGGTGCGCAAAATTTAAGATTACGGACAGACGTATCCTCTGCTCTGTCTAAATTAAAGTTATTGGTACGTATCATTCTGTACCTGGCTGGCACTGAGCTGAGCTGTTTGTTTGTTTCTTTATTTGCGAGTTTTCTTTTTCTAGGAAGTTGCCGTGAAACTGGAGCCAACTAAAGCTCGCCATCCTCAGCTGCTGTATGAGAGCAAAGTGTACAAGATCTTGCAGGGCGGAGTTGGAATACCTCATATACGGTAGGGCGGAACAAAGAGACAATGAATGAAAGTGATAGCTAAAGCTAGGGCAAATACCTGTAAGCAAAGGTGTATATAGATAAGTTGGAAAATAAAGTTCCATAATTCCTTCGCTCGCTTAATGTTTCGTCCATATTTGTTGTTTCATTTTCGAAGGAAGATACGTACGATTATACATAAATTGTTTGTTTGTTTTGTTTTGTTTTGTACTAGTTTGTTTGTTTGTTTTGTTTCCACTTCCTTGTATTTTTTCTGACTATTTCTTTTTTACTGTTTCTTTTCAATGTTTTTCCATTTCTCTGTTTCAGCTGGTATGGTACGGAGCGGGACTACAACGTTCTGGTGATGGATCTGCTGGGACCCAGTCTTGAGGATCTCTTCAACTTCTGTTCCCGCAGATTCACCATGAAGACTGTTCTCATGCTGGCTGATCAGGTCGGATTTCACTCATACCTTTCTCCTTCCTTAGGATTAATCTACTACTAGTGTGGGTGGGGGAATTCTGTTAATGAGGGAAATGTTAATCAGCATCTAAAGTCCTAAGTGGCTAATTTTGCGTGTTAAAGTTTATTTACTTATCGTGCAACGATAAGTAACGATCATTTGCAAGCAGTCTGTACTCTAAAGCCTAAAGTTAAAATGATTCTCTTCAGGTTGCTCCTCACCTGTATGCCTGACACTGCAAAATAGGACGATATGTTGCTTGCTTCATTTCGTTAACAAGGATTAGAAGACTGTTGTTGTTGTTGTTGTTCTCTCCGGTAGCCACGTTCAGTTCGACATCTCCAGGCCCATCGCTCGAGCGACCTCGATTAGTCCAAAGGATTAATCCGGGATAGTTAGGGAATAGTCCAAAGATCTTCAACAGTGAGGTCACTAGGATAGGCTAGGCAGTTGAAGAGATGGTTAGTGTCCTGGCATTTTTTAGTGGGGGGGGGGGTGTTCCCCCCCCCCACTTTTCGATTCCCCCTCCACTTTTCGGTCCCCCCCACTTTTCGGCAAGCCCCACCCACTTTTTTGGGGGTCGCCCAAAAGTGTCAAAAAATTAGTTTTTGAGGTCAAATTTTCAAAAATTTTCTCAATTTTTAGCTAATTTATGGACTTATAAGCTCATTTTAAGCTTAAAAACAGCGATTTGTTTGCGTTTTTACCTTAAAAATGCTAATTTTTCGCTAAACATTTCGGTATATTTTACTTTTGGCTGGCTCGCCCCCCACTTTTCGGGAGCCCCCCCCCCACTTCCCCCTCCCTAGGGGGGCATGCCCCCACTTTCAAAACCCTAAGAAAATGCCAGGTGTCATGGGGGGATGCCACAGTTTGGGCACACATCCGCTATGCCCGGGTCGATTCCGAAAGAGTTTAACAGTCTGCAATGGCCAGATCTCAGTTGTGCCTGGGCTTATTCTAGTGAGGGGTGGGGTGGGGCCCCCCCATAAACACCCTTTCCTCCCCAAAATCGTCTCCCCCCAAAAATCCCCCCCCCAAAAGTGGGTGCCCCTTTTGGTACCAACTTTTGCCCTGAAAAAATCGCTCAGAAGGCCAAATTTTCAAAAATTTTCCGGCTTCGCCGGAGATTTTTAGTCGACTTTTACCTATTTATGCACTATTTTTGCACTAAAAACGAACTTTTTTGGCGATTACTATAAAAATAGCGCTATTTTTAGCATGTTTTTAGAAAAATTTTGAAAAATTTTCGCCCCCCCCCCCAATAATGACTCGCCCCCCGAGGCCCCCCCCCCAAAGAGCCCCCCAAGCAAAATTCCCTAGAATAAGCCCAGTGAGCTAGGGTAGTTCGGGTACCTCTGGGCAGGGTCATTTCTGATTTGTCAATTTGTGGGGGAGGTCGTCCCAGGACTCTATTGTTGCCCAGGTTGGCGATGGACTGTCTGACGGTGTTGTTGTGGAGCCATTTCTGCACATCTTTGGTGTCAGAGTTCAGGCCGCGAGCTGCTGCGAGTGGCTGTGGAATGGGTGGCGCTTCATGTTCCGAGGGGCGGGTGGTTCCTGGGTGAGAGCGTTGCAGGGATGGCTCAGTTCTCTGCATGCCGCAGCAAACTGGGCGGATAGGAGGCGGCTGTGATCTTCAACGGGGAGAATGCAGCATTCCTGGTGTAGGTGCTCAACTGAAGACATCCTGTGGCAGCCGGTAGCAATACGCAAGGCGGCGTTTTCGGCTACCTAGATCCTGTTGAGACTAGACTAGAGGCTTGAATAGACCAAATAGGAGCCGCGTAGTTAATGACTGGACTTCCAATAGCTACTTCGGTGATGAGCAGCGTTTCCTTATCCTGGCCCCAGGATGATCTAGCTAGAGCCTTATGTTATTGAAGTGCGCTGTTTCACCCGTACGCAATGTAATTGCAATGTGGAACAAAGGTATACATCGTGTCGAAAGTAACGCCCAAATTCTTGGGCCTTGGTTCCAGAGGGAGCGTATCATTCCCGATCCTGACCTGGGGTTGGGGATGCAGGGTTGCCTGTTTGGTATGAGGTGTGACGAATTGACTGTGGATTTGGTGGTGGAAATGATAAGTTTTTGGTCGAGGAAATATTGGGCCAGTAGTGGTTGGTATTCGTTGATGTTGTTCACGACTGGTGGGATGAGAGGGCCTGTGCTGAAAACGGCCGCATCGTCAGCATAGCCGACAATTGAGACCTTTAGGGGGTGTGGGGAGTCCTGACAGGTAGAAATTGAAAAGGACCGGTAAGATGATGCTTCATTGGGGTACCCAACAGCGGACTATCCTGGCGCGTGTCCTTACGAACGAAGATGGTTTTTTTGCGGAAAATGGTTATTGCCTGACGACCTCTGAGATAGCAGCTAAGCCACCGAGTGATATGGCTGGAGATCGTGGAGTGGAGAAGGTCGGTAATTAGAATGTCAAGGTCAACGCAGTCGAAGGCCTTGGACAGATCTAGCGCGCAGACCACTGTACGACCGGGCGGTTTGCTTTGGTGGAATCCAGTGGTTATTTGAGAGGCCAGCATTGCGAGAGCGCTGGTGGTAAAATGATTGGACCTGAATCCGTGCTGATGAGAGGCTGCTGACAGGTGGTGCTTTAGCAGCGGAAGTAGGAGAGCCTCTAAGGTTTTGGCCGCAGGACACAAGAGGGAGATGGGTCTGTAGGACTTCCCAGCCTTGTGGTCCTTGTTAGGCTTCAGTAGAGATGTTTTCCAGATCTGCGGAATTTGGCAGCTCCGGATACAGTCTTTGAAGAGCCGCGTGAGATAGGCAAGGCTGGAGGGGCCCAAGATGTTTTAGTTGAAGGACTGTCATTCCGTCTGGGCACTAGAAGATTGTCGTTGAAAGTTTAGCTTGATGGAATAAAAAAGTGTTTGTAGTGGAAAACTTGTTCGATTTTGGTGTGTTCTCGGAGGCTCTGGTTGATTTGCAACAAAACTTTGTTATGCTCAGATTGCTTTTAGCTGCCAGATTCGGCAAAACATTGAACAAAATTAAGATATAATTTTATTCAGTGTTGTAGCTGGCCGGGTGGTGGTACTGCGCCTCCTACTGCATGAGTGAGAAGTGGTTTGGGTTCATTTAAAAGTATTATAGGAAAATGTGTGCGTAAAAAGTTCAATTTTATTACTGTGAGTAAGATAAGTCACAGTTAGCCATTATTTTTTGGTTTATTTATGAATTATCAACTGTTTTTTGTTTTTTCAGATGATTGGTCGCATTGAGTATGTCCACGTCAAGAATTTCATTCATAGAGATATTAAGCCGGACAATTTTCTGATGGGAATTGGAAGACATTGTAATAAGGTGACTGTCTGAACAGTATTAGTGCAAAATTATAAACATAACGTGCGTATATATGTACAGTCAGGGGGAACATGAATAGGGAAGCAAGCATCCAATTTTTCTTCTTTTGGTTTTGGACCGGCTTGAGTATGCTGGGCAAATGCGTATTCAATCGTATATTGAAACGTCTCTAATAAGCTTTCAGCTTTGATAGTAACGGGATTTGTCCATGTTTTTTGCACGCAGATCGGGGAAAAAACATGGCGCGGGCGCGTGGGAGGGTGCAAAAACGTGTGCAGAATACTGTTTTTCTTTTCCTGTTTCATCATGTCCGCCCCCAACCTCTGACTATACTTTTCGCAATTGTTTTCTCCTAGTTTGCTTATTTTGTGCTTTGCGTTTCTTTCTTCCTTCGCACTGTTTGTGGATATTAGCATTTTCGAATTTTTTGGTAAATCCTGTTGTATCAGAAATTTTTTGGAATAATTTAGTTATTTTGAGCCTTAAAATGATTTTTACTTTGCAAAAGTTTGTTTCTTGTACTGATTGCTAAGTGGGCTGATATCTAGGGTACTTTTCATGGAAAGATTAATCGTTGGCAAAATCGCGAGTTCATACGTTTTTTAACAAAGCTGGCGAAAACCTCTGACGGAGTTGGCGCAAAAAAGGAAGAAATAATGTGGTTTCTGTTTGTGTTTCCAGCTATTTCTCATTGATTTTGGCCTTGCAAAGAAGTATCGAGACAGTCGAACTCGACAGCATATTCCCTATCGCGAGGACAAAAATTTGACCGGAACCGCCCGATACGCATCCATCAATGCTCATCTGGGGATTGAGCAAAGGTTCGTTTGGAAATAAGGATTAAATATTCAGCAGATTTGAAGTGTCTTGATGGTGGTTGACGAAATCAGCAGCAGTGTTGCTGAAGTGACGGAGGTTTTCGCGAAAGACTTAGGGAAAATTTTGAACGGTTGTGCTACAACATTTATGGTTCGCAGCCCTGCTTTTTGATGAAGGAATCAGGGTTTTTTGCTGAAACATCAGGAAAGGTGCGAACAGAGTTTACGAAAAGAATCCTGATGATTTCATGCAAATTATCAAATAAATCAAATAAACTCGGTTTGGTTCTTTTGTCCACTGACAAATATTGCTGTCACGTCGCCAGATGTGGTTGCCAACCCTTAGGATTTTCAATAGTCTTGATGTGATTCTGAGCACCGTGGCGCTCGCCATGTCCAACGTGCCAACGCACGCCATGAAGCACAACATTTCGCGTTGTGTGACCTAATTCTACGTCGTGTTTGTTGATGTGCAATTTTTATTTTTATTTTTTCAGTCGAAGAGACGACATGGAGTCTCTGGGTTATGTTCTCATGTACTTCAATCGATCCAGTCTTCCCTGGCAGGGTCTGAAGGTGCTTGGATTTAGTTTTTAGTTGAAAATTGTCAATTAATTAGATGATTTTTGATTTTTATACTGGCGCTTAATTTTTATAATTGCAGAAATTTCAGAGCTGAAATAGCAGGAGTGCTTGTTTCAGTATTTAACAGGTTCACAGACTTTTTCAGTTATGATTCAAATGTTTTCATTCTATCGAAGTGGCAAATAAATTTTTTCATAAATTCCACACCCCCCCCCCTTTAAATATACATGACACGGTCAAGGTGTGCGAACTCAGTCTGCTTAACCATAATATATTTTTTATATTTGAGAATAATAATTGGGACTAAATAAATTATTTGAGATCTTTCGTTGTATTGCACATTTTTTGTATTCAGGCTGCCACAAAGAAACAGAAGTACGAAAAGATTAGCGAAAAGAAAATGTCTACACCGGTTGAGGTCTTGTGCAAGGTATCTGATGGAGATTTATTTAAATGAACATTACGTAATGTTGTCAAAAGCTGTTGTAGGAGTGTTGTAGCTTTGCTCATTCATTTTTTCTCGGACAGATTAGGATCACGAAAAACGGACATCATTTTTTTTGCTCACACGACTTGATTTTTTCTTTTACTGTAGTGTGTATCTAGATTTATTTTCTGTGCACTTTCAGGGCTTTCCGGCCGAGTTTGCCATGTACCTGAACTACTGTCGCGGCCTTCGTTTCGACGAGGCCCCGGACTACATGTATCTCCGTCAGCTGTTTCGTATCCTCTTTCGTACCCTCAATCACCAGTATGACTATACCTTTGACTGGACCATGCTGAAACAGAAGGCAGCCCAGACGGCCATGCAGGCTCAGCAGTCCTCTCAGGGCGCTGTGGGTGGTCCCACCGTCCGCTAGAACCCCCCCCTCCCCTATCCCCCAACCCTGTGTTAATATCTGTGTCCTGGGTACCTCCCCCCAGTTTCTATTCTCCTATTCTCAATGTGCCCCCCTACCCCTTCTATGTTCTGGTTTGTCTTGTTGTCCCGTCATTGCCGGACTAAGGAGGACTATGCTGTCGGGTAAGCATTTTTGTTGCCTTTTTGTCTCAGAAAAGTAATTGCTTGACATTTTGGAGAGCTTGGAGTGGTAGCTAGCAATCGTATCAACCTAGAGGAACTGTGTGTAATTCCAATTTCTTCTAAGCATTTGTTACCTGTCTAAGCTAATTTTCAGGTTTAGTCATTCCGATTGTACTGAAACAGTTGATTGGTCAACTAGCCCACACTTGAAGTTGATTATAATGCGTTCTTGTTATATACGTTTTTATTTCTGTTTAAGGCTCTTCGCTGCTTCTGCTAACCTCCTTATGATGCCCAGAGGCTATTATACATAATTTGTTCTTATATGCGTACTGTGCATGTTCTACTGTTCACTGTGTACGTAAGAATATATTATTTGTTTTTGTCCTTGTTTTCCTACAAAACTTAATTGAATGTAGGGATTTAGTCATGCGGTAAAAATTTTGAGTTTTGGCGATTGCTGTTCTATACTTCATTGACTCGCTTTCATCCTCACGCTTTGTCATTTGTCAAAATCTATATTAAAAATTTTGTAAAAGTCTATCCTTTATAATGAATCCGTGTAGTTGGAGCTTGCTAGGTATTTAATTCGTAATTAGTATTGATAACTTGCATTACTTAGTTGTATGTAAAAATGTACGTACGTATGCTATATACATGTTTAATATTTTCAGCTTGTTTTATGGCTACTCTCTGATTATGTGCGTACTTGTTTTAACATTTTCGTCATAAAAACCTTCATTATTTGCAAAACAAGAAGAGAGAAATTGGTCTAGTACCCCAGACTCCTTCCCAATTTGTTTAATTTTTCAATTTCTATTTTCATGATTTTTTCCGAATCTTAGCGCCCTTAGTGTTTTTATTTAAGACGACTATTTCGGCTTTTGCTTGATTTTTGTTTCTTAACATGTCCTATTGTTGTCGTGTCGTCTCTTGTTGTCCACCATAACTGTGACAATGTTAGAAACTAAACTACTGTATAAATGTAGACAAAATTGTATTTGACAGTTCTTCTGACAATGTACGTATACGTATGACGGCTAACACCAGTGTAAATACGACTTATGCTTGCATACTTTTGTCTACATTGTGTACTTGTTATGGACTTGATGATTGTAACTTGTTGTATGTTACATAAAATTCACACAATCTTACTGTGACTGAATATTTTTCAACAATAGCAGTTTCATCTTTTTTTCGTTTAAATTTAGCAAGCTCCCTGTCTTTGTTTCAAGTTCAGTTGCCTTTTGCAGTCTTGATAAAAGATGACTGAAGTTTGTACAAGTCCTACAGGTTTTCATGTTGTATTTCCGTTTTTGTAACTACAGAAAATAATCTGTGTTTGCTTTTGTCTGGTGGTTTTTGTATTACATTTATTATCTGGACTGATAATACCTTAAAGTTGTTGTTTTTGTCGATTTATGTGTGTATACCTATACGTAGCTTGTAGTGCATGTATATACATACGTAATTGTTCTGGTGGTATTTGTGTGTATTGATATTCATACAATAAGTCCACGACGTTTGGACGAAAAAAGCAGTCGTGACAAAATTAATTGGACAACTTAGTCCACGTGTATAATGCTTTTTTTATGATGTACTTCTTATTTCTCAATGAAATTTTTACAACGTCAAAATACAGGGTATGCTTGAGCAATTGGGGATGGAGACTAGGACGGGAAATTAATTTTCCATTTTTAATAAAGAATGTCGAGGGCCTATCTTCTTCACTTGTACAAATTTTAAATTTTTGTTTTGGTATATTTTAGTTCCGTTTCGGCTAACAGTTGTTACAGGCCGTGATTTAAATTTTAAATTTAAAATGAAGCTTACGTTACCTGCGTAGTTGCCGTAGTCAAGCATATACGCTTGTGTTGTACGTAATAATTGTTCCTTGACTTTATGGTATATGTTTCATAGAGTAACGCGGAGGTTTGAAGTATATACATATATATATATATATATATATATATATATATATATATATATATATTATGTACGTAATCTTAGGTGAATATTTTGTGACAGTTTTAGTGTGTGGTGTTTGTTTTTTGCTTATCTATTTTTGGAGTTAAGTAATTTCATTCTGTAAAGTTTGTTTAGTACGTATAAATTGTTTTGAAACTTGGCTGATGTGTAATTTGTTCTAGTTGGCTTTGCTTGTGAACAACAGCAAATTTCATGCAGTTTGTTTTTTATTTGATATTTATCTTATAAATTTGTTGCTGCATACCTATGATGAGAAATCTTGAAATCGTCATTTGCGAATAAAGGTGTGGACATGGGTACCGAGTAGTCGGTTAGGTTATTTAGAAAAGTAGGGATTTAGAAGCCTCAGCTGCGTTGGGATTCTCCTAACGCCAGGAGCGCTTGTATAAAATCGGCCTAGGCGATAACTTAGGGCGGATTGGTTAGTTTCTTTTACCTTGTTGTTGTCCACCTCTATTCTCCTCAAGAATAAGTTCTGAATTACTCCTAAAATTCCATACCGGCAGTCCAACTAAGCGTGTGAGAAATATAGAAGATACTGAAGAAGTCTCGCTACAACGCCTGAGTAGACGCGAAAAATTCGGACCTTTGGATGTGATAGGGCCCACTATCTGAGGTTTTGCACACCTATGTATGTACTGATTATGACACTAGTTCAGATTTACTTATAGGCTTATATGGGAATACGTTCCAAAAATATAGGGATACGCTTTTGACCCTGCGAAACAGATGCCCCGAGGCTAGTTCGAGCTGGCAGATTGTGCACGAAAACAGCTGTAGAATCTACTTATTCCTTAGTAGTGTTGTTTCAGTAGACGATTTTAGTTTCAGTATATATGTTCTGC
The DNA here is from genome assembly GCA_030248195.1 of Trissonchulus latispiculum. Taxonomy (NCBI): domain Eukaryota; kingdom Metazoa; phylum Nematoda; class Enoplea; order Enoplida; family Ironidae; genus Trissonchulus; species Trissonchulus latispiculum. The sequence continues at coordinate 25,456 of JASAND010029804.1, read as the reverse complement.
AATGCATGAAACCTGTCGGTTAGCACGTAAGTTTTTCAGATAGACATTACGACTGTACGTTTTCCAGTGATTGATTCTACAGCCTTCTAAACTATATTCGAAAAACCAGTATATATACTTAGTTTTTAGGTAATGGTAGGCAAATCAGTTACTAACTTCTCTATCAGTTTCAATTGGTGGTTCGAAATAATTTCAGTTTCAGTCGACGGACCAAAATAGTTTCAGTTTAAGTTTCAGTCTGCAACGTAAATTAATTTCAGTTTCAGTTTTAGTTTCAGTCGGAGTTTCAGTTCGCTTTAAAACTACGTTTTCCAGCTCTCTGGGTTAATATAAAGCAAAATTTAATGTTTATTCAGCCTCTCTTGCAGCAATGTTAACAGAATCGAAACCTTAAGAATTGCAAGATTTAAGGAAAGACTGAAACTAGTTCCAGTCCGAGTTTCAGTCTTTTACCCAATATAGTTTCAGTTTCAGTCGGCTGCCTAAAAATGTTTCCGTTTCAGTTTCAGTTTCAGGTCTCTTCTCAAAATAGTTTTAGTTTCAGTGACTGAAACTGAAACCTAGTTTCAATTTCAGTTTCGGTGACTGAAACTTCTCTATTCCTTAGGAGGTTCGAGTAATTTTCGTTTCTACATATACTTTCCTAGGTATCTATATTTGTTAGGAGACTCGTATGGAACGGGGTCCAATAAAGTGGAATTTTTGAAATTGGAGTTCAACTGTCTTGGGGAAAGTAAGATCGGCGAGGATCGATTTGGAGCCGGTCTGGAAGATGTAGGGATGGCTGGCCGGTAACTCGAATTACTCTCTGTTTCTGTCCATTCCACTGATTTCACCAATTGTGGTACACTGGATGTATATGTGAGTGAGTCATAAGTAGTGATGTGGATCGGATCGGCAAAATCGATCCGATCCGCAATCCGGAGGTCGGATCGGATCGGATCGGTAGGTCTGCTGGATCGGTCCGGATCGGATCGCTTGAATTAGGCGGACTCGGCGATCCGACCTGATCCCCAATATATAAAACCCTTAAAGCGTACCCAACGCATATTTGTGACTGAACTTGACTTCGATCACTGCACTGATTGGTGCTTATATACGTTGTTAGTCCAATATTTTCCTTTTAGCAACCAAACTTGTTTTTGACTTTGAGTATCTCAAGCTTAGCATTCAGTAGCTAACAACTTATTACAGCAGTCCAATACTTTTACATAGTATACATTTTTACGCAATGCATCTGCCATCTGGCATCGAAGTGCAGAAGCAAGGCCCGCTGTTTATGCTGTAGTAATGAAAACTGAATTAATAAATGAATTAATGCATAATTCTGAGTCATTAATGTTGCTTACTGTTGTCAGAATTTTGGAGTGAAGTCTTGTGGTTGGGTTGGACTCTTTGTGGCTTTATTCTAAAACCCGAAGGAGTCAAACTCAGTGTTCATACAAAATTTACTTCCCGCAAAGCTTTTAGTCTGTTTTCGCTGTACAGTACAAGCTTTAGATTCAGTTTCTGAGAAAAATATTAGTTTGATCGGCGATCCAAAAAATTATAAGTTCAATTTCGGTGTCTTGAACATCGAGTTAATAAATTTTACTTCAAATTTGAATTAAATCTCAGAATTATTGTTTTAACTGATATGTTTAATTTGTATTATCTTAAATTGATAATGTTAAATTTGTATTATGCTAGTAGGTAGGCCGCGATCATCATCTGCCTTACTATTTTGAATAATTTTACTTCTTTTGCTTAATCTATATAATTTTACACTATTACGCTTTAGTATCTCGGAAGGATAAAATGAAGAAATTTTAGCGAAACTAGCGTGTAAGATATGTTTGACAAGGCAAAAACCTACTTTAGATCTAGTTCCACTTAACTTTTGGAAGAAATCATTTAGGATCGCCGGATCGGATCGGATCGACCGATCCAGGACCCGGATCAGATCGGATTGGATCGGATCGACGAATAATTTTGCTGGATCGGATCGGTTAAATTTTTAGCTGCCGATCCGGTCCGATCCACATCACTAGTCATAAGTACTGTAACCTCTGACTAAACTAACTATTGTAGTAATGTAAATCTGTGTTTAAAGGGAGCACTAACCGATGATATAAAAATATGTGCTCTTCTCTCCTGGCTCCTGTGGTGTAGTGGTTGCATGCCTAACTTCAGTTCGGGAGGTCTGTGGCTTCGATTCCCGGCGGAGCCAAATCTTTACATTATATGCTGACTGGTAGATGTTTCATAGTTTTCCCTGACATGTTGATTATGGTACACAACCAGGCAAAGTCGGAGATTGTACAAGTAGCAACACAGCTCAACGTACATCACCTATGTATCATAGGCACCGTAATTAGGGTTTATCGCGCATTTGATTTCAGCGAAGTTTTTATCTGTTAGAAAGTGTCGACCATTTATTTGACATTGTGTCAGCAAAACCGAAGAAAGTGTACAACTGGACTGATTACAACACAAAAAGGCTGCTTAACACCAACAGTTCTAAGCTTATATACTTTTTTACCAGTTTTTGGAAGGAATAGTCACAAAGGGTCTTTGTGCTCATTCAAGAAATGCAACAAAGTATTAAGCATATAATAAACGTCAGAGGAAAGCCACGGCGTCATTTATGCATTATATGTCATATTATTAAAAGAGCAAATCAAATTATGGACAGGAGCATTCTTTGGTTGTTAGCTTCAGCCGTACCATGCGCGTATGACGTCTTCGAATTCATGATCGCTATCAATGTAAGCACTGATTCCTGCATAAAAATCCACAAATTCGTCATATGTCACCTAAAACAATAAACTAATTTCAATTTTGTTAGCACACGGTGCACAGAAGAAAAAATAACACTTGGGGGAGCATTTCCGGCTATTCGTTGGTTAAGAGCATCTTCGCTTTTAGACTCGGATGGATATCCAGTGCATTTTGAAATTAAAACTGAACCCACCGGTTTCTAGGTTTTCTCGGGAGCATCTTTCGATGGTTTATAGATGCAACTTGGGACACCTAGCGTTTTAACGAAACGGGATCAAGGAAACCGATTGTAAAGTCAAGACGGATAGCGTCAGGCAGCTGACTCTGAAACTGAAACTAAGGCAAAGTAGGAGTTGAAACTGAAACTGAAACTACCTATATAACTGAACTATGGAGTTGCGTGGAAACTGACTCTTTTCTCCACCTGCTTTATTGTCAAGGTGCCCAGCTTTAGCCAGGCACTCATTGAGGCCTATAGAATGCTGCCCTCTGCGGTCCGTGTAGAAAGCTGGACAAGAGACTGAGAGGCGAAGGTCAAGGATAGAAAACTTGACCCCCAAGCAGTTCTGACGTACCTTCACCTGCTTCCCTTGCAACGTTAAAACTATACACCAGGGCTAGTGTTTTAGTATTCACTCACTAAGCCGTCATGTTTTTCGTTGTCGAACATTTGCACAAACTTCCGTCGAACTTCCGACTCCTTAATCAGACCCTCCTTGACCTCCTCCAGTTCCGAGAAATCGATGTGTTTTTCGATCACTTTCAGTCGAACGTAGCCTTCATTATTTCGATCTAGCTTGGAGAAAGCTCTAGCGACCAGTCCTTCTCTGAACTCGTTCATTGGAGGCTGAAATTAAATAAATCTGAAACTATATACTGTCAATGATAAAAAATAGAAAAGTTACAAACGTTTCGTCTAGCTTTAGACTTGGTCCATTATAAATGGCACATGAATTATAATGATCTTTATAATAATTTTTATAATTTATTATTATTATATATAATTTTTTACTTTAATAGCATTCCAGAATTCATCGAAGATGATATTTCCAGATCGATCTGTATCGATCCGTTTGAACGTTTCCTCCAGTTCGCTTCGAGACAGATCGATCCCATAGTCGAAAAGACCCAGAGATAGTTCTTCTCTAGTCAAACGACCGCTTCCATCCCTGTCCATTTGGCGAAAAACTCTAAATAGATTCAGCAATTTAAATTAAACAAGTCGGAATTAATTTATTTAATTTTAAAAAAAAAAATATTTCAGTCTTTCTACATCTATCAATTTTTTATATGCACCGATATATATATATATATATATATATATATATATATATATATATATATATATATATATATATATATATATATATATATATATATATATATATATATGAGTCGATTTCTGAGAAATTCGACTGTGCTACCTGTACTTCCGGACAACCTTCAAAAATCGATTTGGCTCAAACTTTCAGGACTTGTAGCAATCTGACCTAAAAGGAAAACCTTCAAATATTAGAGCTCAACTCCGTATATTCAACGAGTTATAGCAAAATTCGTGATTTTCGACTTTGCCACTGACGTCGCCGTAGGGCTTCACCAATCAAAATTGTGCTCAGGCCGATAGAGAAGAGTCAGACAGTTCATATCTGAACCATACAGGCACCACACATGGGGCACCTATCCCTGCCAGTTTGAGTTTTCTAGCGGTCATGTTCCGCAGTTTGCGACGGTCGAAACCTTAGCTTAAGCCTCCAAGCTCAGTAGGCGCATTTCCACATTTTTTGACCTAGCGACCTCATTATGCCTTAGTACCACGCAAGTTTTATAAATATTATTTATCCATATGCTGCCAACGTCCATGCAAAAAATGAGCAAAATCCCAGACCCACTTTTGAGATATGGCCATTCAAAGTTCGAAAAATCGCCGTTTTTGAGCCAAAACAGCGATTATGGCAACTTTGACCCGCCATAGCCGACTGATGAAAAAAGATATCGGCGTAATATTTTAGACATATAACCAAGGTACCCTTGGCAATGTTTCGGGCAAGTGTCAGCCAAATTGGAGAAATTTTATTTTTTTCGATTTTTTATCCCCCAAAATGGGCCGAAAAATCGAAAAAAATAAAATTTCTCCGATTTGGCTGAGACTTGCCCGAAACATTGCCAAGGGTACCTTGGTTATATGTCTAAAATATTACGCCGATATCTTTTTTCATCAGTCGGCTATGGCGGGTCAAAGTTGCCATAATCGCTGTTTTGGCTCACAAACGGCGATTTTTCGAACTTTGAACGGCCATATCTCAAAAGTGGGTCTGGGATTTTGCTCATTTTTTTGCATGGACGTTGGCAGCATATGGATAAATAATATTTATAAAAATTGCGTGGTACTAAGGCATAATGATGTCGCTATGTCAAAAAACGTGGAAATGCGCCTACTGAGCTTGGAGGCTTAAGCTAAGGTTCGACCGTCGCAAACTGCGGAGCATGACCGCTAGAAAACTCAAACTGGCAGGGCTAAGTACCATCAAGAGTGCATAATTGCACTATTATTAAGAAGAAGAGTAAGCCACTAGAGGGCTTCTCTTCTTGGCATTGCGTAACGGTGCTCCGACCACAATACGCGAAAGTTCTCCCGTTTGGGGGGGGTCGACCAAATCGACATCGCATACCCCCCCTCCGTTTGGTGGGGGGGGTAGCCAAAAAGAGGTCCCCGTTTGGTGGGGGGGGTAGCCAACAGCCAATCAGATTGCAGAAACCCCCCCCTCCGTTTGGTGGGGGGGTAGAGCAGAGGATTACGGTAGTTTTTGTTCTATTCACAAAGGGTCCCCGTTTGGGGGGGGGGTCGCTCAAGCCGGGGAAGTTTCGCTCATTCTGATTGTCTGTTGGCGACCCCCACCAAACGGGGACCACTTTTTGTGACCCCCCCAAACGGGGATTCCTTTTGCATACCCCCCACCAAACGGGGACCTCTTGTGTCGACCCCCCCCCCCCCCCCCCCACCGGGGTCCCCTTTTTCAAAAGCCAGAATCAGCCTGCCTACCCCCCTCCACCAAACGGGGAGGGGGTTTCTGCAATCTGATTGGCTGTTGCCTACCCCCCCACCAAACGGGGAGGGGGTATGTTTCGTCGACCCCCCCCCCCCAAACGGGAGAACTTTCGCGTATTGTGGTCGGAGCACCGTTACGCAATGCCAAGAAGAGGAGCCCTCTAGTGGCTTACTCTTCTTCTAATATATAGAAGAAAATCATGGACTCTTGGTACCATACATTAACACGGGGTCTGATTCTGGGGGGGGGGTCTACCCCGACCTCGGCGAGGGGTCTACCCCTGAAAAATTCCAAAATTTTAAGGGGGTCTGCCCCGAAATTAGTAAAAATTGCGAATTTTTAACGTTTTAGACCAAAAATTAGTAAAAAATGACAATTTTTAGCGATTTTCTAGATATTTTTTGAAAAAATCGCTAAAATTTGCTAAAAAATTAGCAATTTTTTGTAAAAATCGCTGAGGGGTCTACCCTTTTTGCTTTCTGGACGAGAGGGTCTGCCCTTTTTTCCTTTTCGCTGAGGGGGTCTACCCGTTTTTTGTCGGTCTGGGGGGGGTCTGCACCCCCCCCCCCATTCCCCCCCCCCCACGTTATCCTATGCTAAGTACCCCATGTGTGATGCCTGTATGGTTAAGATAAGAACTGTCTGACTCTTCTCTATCGGCCTGAGCACAATTTTGATTGGTGAAGTCCTACGGCGACGTCAGTGGCAGAGTCGAAAATCACGAATTTTGCTATAACTCGTTGAATATATATACGGAGTTGAGCTCTAATATTTGAAGGTTTTCCTTTTACGTCAGGTTGCTACAAGTCCTGAAAGTTTGAGCTAAATCGATTTTTGAAGGTTGTCCAAGTTATGGTTGACCCTACCAGAAATCGGCTCATATATATATATATATATATATATATATATGTTACGGGCATTTACGTAAGTCGGGCATTTACGTAAGTTCCCGGGCAAATAGATAATTTACGCATGTGCCCGGGCAGATAGCGAAACATCATTCTGAATCTCACAATTATCGCTATCTGCCCGGGCAGATGCGTAAATTACCTATTTGCCCGAATTATTGTTGGGCAGATGCGTAAATTATCTATCTTCCCTAAAGTGTTGTTGGGCAAATGCGTAAATTTTGTTTTTATGTTTGGATTTGAGATATATACTCTTGAGATCTTGTCTGATACTTGGCTAAAATCTATATACTTCTAAGTTTTTAACTACTGTAATTACTCATGAGTCACCTTATCGACAGATCAGCCCACTCGTAATAACTGTTGAAAACACTAATGCATGCTCACTCGCCATGGAAGACGACTTTTACTTGAAATTGGGTGATTACTATCACAGCAGACCTGGCAAGCGACCATGGACCCTGCAGGAGTACAACGACATGCTTAAACAAATCAATGATGCTAAATCAAAGCAAGAAACCAAGACACAAACTGAGTACCGGCTGCTTCGAACATACGACGTCATCAAAATGGATAATGTCACGAAAATAATTAAAAAAGTAAGTTAACTTATACTTTAAATTTGGCCTTAAAAATTTCTGTTCCAATTTCTGTTCCAACTATAATACGAACCCGCTGTTTCCAAATTAAATTGTCATTAAATTTAATTTATTCGATCCTCAAACTACAAAATTTAAATTCTGTAATCTAAATTTAATCCCGCCAGGTGACCGATTTTTCCGAGGTGCTTGGTGTGCAACTTTCTTTCATTCTTTAATTAAATAAACTTAAATTTTGAAGTGCTTGTTCACAGGTCAAACAGGTCAGCTGAGGTAATGGGTCTGACAACAATTCCTTGGCGGCTCGTTGTTTTTTTCGCTTGACAGTTACGGCATAAACTAAGGTATACTTCGACTGCTCTACGTGGAACATTGCTGTTTGCCAGCTTCTCCAACATCTTATTACGACCAGCATGGCAACTATCGGTGTGGGTTTCGTGGATTCGAGCAAAAAGGTTTTCATAAGGCTCAAAGTAGATGATTTTGTCCTCTTCAGTTTTGACCTGTGAACAAGCACTTCAAAATTTAAGTTTATTTAATTAAAGAATGAAAGAAAGTTGCACACCAAGCACCTCGGAAAAATCGGTCACCTGGCGGGATTAAGATAAGTTGTAAGTCGTCTTCCATGGCGAGTGAGCATGCATTAGTGTTTTCAACAGTTATTACGAGTGGGCTGATCTGTCGATAAGGTGACTCATGAGTAATTACAGTAGTTAAAAACTTAGAAGTATATAGATTTTAGCCAAGTATCAGACAAGGTCTCAAGAGTATATATCTCAAATCCAAACATAAAAACAAAATTTACGCATTTGCCCAACAACACTTTAGGGAAGATAGATAATTTACGCATCTGCCCAACAATAATTCGGGCAAATAGGTAATTTACGCATCTGCCCGGGCAGATAGCGATAATTGTGAGATTCAGAATGATGTTTCGCTATCTGCCCGGGCACATGCGTAAATTATCTATTTGCCCGGGAACTTACGTAAATGCCCGACTTACGTAAATGCCCGTTACACATATATATATATATATATATATATATATATATATATATATATATATATATATATATATATTACTATTTAATAATAAACTGAAGTATAAGGTTAAGCTAGTTTTATGTCCTATTAACGTTATTAGTTAAAGATTTCCACAACGGCATAAAAAGGTTGTTATAATTAAATTGGTATTCTTCTATTCTAGTCGAAGACTCGTGAAAAATATATAAAGAATTCTAAGGAGGAGCCTTGGCCCAAGGAATCTTTTCACGCCGATCAGAAAATATACTTTACAATGTTAACTATCATGAATCGCTTTGCTAATGCTAAAGAAACAAAGAAACCAATTTCGCTCTCTACATTTTCGATACAACCTTGTTTTTGCTACCAACCTTCCCAGTTCGTAGATGCCGAAATGACCCTTGGACAGACTGTAAAGGCGAATTTTTTCTATCGGATCATCTACACGAGAATACAGTTTCCTGGCGGTTCTTTTAAGATCTTCCTCTCGTCGAATGGATGCCATAAATGAAGAATTAACTAAAACCAGGCAAACCTGATTCAAACTCGGACTCGTGTAATGTGGGTAATAGCGTCCCCGCTATTACCCCCCTTCCAAGTCCTTTCTTAATTCCCACTTTCGCTGTTTTTCCTAAAACTCCCTTAGAATCCCCCCAAATTCCCCATAAATATTGTAGTGTTATAATTGTTGGGAAGCCCGATAATTTTGTACTACTTTGTATGTAAAATCCCCCCTAAAATATTGTGCAGTGCTAACTTTATGCTCATCTTTTAAAAATTATCTAAAATTGTCTATTTCTGAGCGTAAACTTAACATTGCACATATTTCCATTTCTGGTTGGCTTAGCGAAGATAGACCCTCCCGTTCCCAACGCATGACAAAATTCTCCTTGAATGATTACATCACCTTTTCGTCAGTTGGGAGACAATCAAGTTACGGAGCGGTTGTTTATCTGAGATTGGGGCCCCACCCTCCTATATCCTACACCTAAAGAGTAAGTATTCAATTTTTGCTTTTTCCCTTTAAAAATCCTTTTTAACTTATTTCCTAATTCCTCCTTTTGCTCTAACCCCCCTTTTTACTTACTTTTCAATTTACTCCTAATCCTCCCCCTTTTTCCTTCCATCATAACTAGCGGGGTTGCCCCCGTTCCCTCGCCCTGGGTCTAACTTCACCAGCTAACTCCCCTCCCCCAATTTTATTGTATTGTTCCATTGCCCGATTTGTTGCTGGTCCCCTCCCCTTTGTTTGGGCTTCCCGTTTGTGCCCTTTTTCTGTTATTGCGCGGGTAGCCCGCTTTAATTTGCCGGTCTTGTCTGGATATCACCGGACGGACTTTCCTGTCATAACTTTGCCCTGTGTTGTACCAGTAAATCCGCCAGTTGTCTTTCGTCCATTTTATTTAATTATTTTTACTACGTTTTAACTAACTTTGATCTCTGTTCCTAGCTAGGTAGAGCTCTGGGATTAGCCCGGAGCTGACTTATTTCTGAGTCTATTTCGTGTGTGTTGTGTCCCCCAGTCTTGTTAGGCGCCCCGTTGGCGTCCCCCAAAAATTATCCATTACCCCCTTGGCGAGGCAAGTCGGTGGTAGAGAGCCGCCTGGACTAAATATCTCCACCCGCAGTCGCTGGTCAGCGTTCTTGCGCACAGTTCCACTTGTAAGATTTGGGGCGTGAGCTCAGAGGTTAAAATCCCTAGCTCCCCCATATTTTACACTCGTTCATGTTTTAGATTTTTTGATTTTACATCGGAACTTGCAAATAGCCTAATCTACTGCCTGATAGAACAGTTTTCAAGTCTTTAGCTTGGTATGGTAATAATTTACTTTTGACTGCAAGATGTGGAAATTAAGTCAAGTATAGCTAAAACAGGAAAGGACTCTTGGTATAAAGAATTCAAATAGGGCTGGATGCAGAATGTACACTGCATAGTAAATTGTAGATTTCAGTGAGAAAGGGTTGTTGGATCAAATGTTTGCTAATTTTGCATCAAAATTAAGATGAAATCCTAATAAAAATTTTTATTCTTAAGATTTAAAGATACTTATCTTAAAGATCTTTATTTAAATTATCAACACTAAGTAGAAAAAGGGCTAGAAAGAAGAGAAATCTAAATTTCTAGTTATCGGTTTTAAGTGATTGATTGATTCGGTCAGTCAGAGACACGCACAAAATCACAAGAAATAGATACTACAACGCTTCAAGACTGTCAACCCGTTTTGGGCCCACGTGCGTCGGTCTCAAACTTGATCAAGAAAAATGAAAGTTTATCTGATCCATTGAGTCACTTATAGCTCATCACGAGCTGTGTAGAGTGTATTACTTGAGCTTAGCATGAAGGTGGTTTGTATCTAAGGCAACTACATGAGACAAGCTTTAGTATCTAGTACCAGTGAAAACCAGGTATAACAAAACAGTTTTCTCCTGTAATCCTGTCCTTAATTTTTACTTTAAATCCTAGACGTGCCAGGATGTTACTTACAGCACATACGTTATGTTATTAAATGTTAGCAATAACAAATAAGTATACAGTGTCGATATTTTTAGTTGGCTTCGTTTGTCCACAGGTATATACTATGTATATAAAGTCCTGAATGAAATCAATGAAAAAATGTCTATTTTCTGCTAAATTTGACTTGTCATTTAGTTTATTTCGACAAAAAAGTAATACAGAAAACAAAATATCGGTATGTACCTAACAACTGTATTCGAGCAAAGTACAGAATAATACTTGACAAAAGTGAGTATGAAATTGAATTGAGCAAAATATGAACAATACGACTGATAATAGGACAATAAGAACAAGGAAGAAGGTTAAAACAATTACGAAGCACAATAACCGTAAAGATCTTCATCAGTAGCTAAATATATATGCACAGGAATTTAAATATCATTACGTAAAATTCCATTGAGCAAATTTTTACAATAGATACTTAGAGATAATACTCTGAACAAGGCAACCTAGAGCTTGAAACTAACAAGTACAAATTTGTAGACTTACAAGCAAAAACTATACTGTAGTAGCAAAATTGGTAAACATTTACTGTAACTATTATATACTATATAATTAAAGTAAACCTATTACATACTAACAAAGGCACTACGTACTTAGTACAAAAATTCAAGATGAAATGCTCTTTCAGAAAGTTTTAAATTTCAGAAATTACACACAACATTAGTGGTAAAAGTTGACAAAACAAAGAAAATGTAGTTTCCGACAACCTGTTGCTAAACCCGAGAAATCCGTGAAGTCGTGGACAGTTCAGAGGGTTCTTCCAAAGCCGACGTAGTCGGCGCACTTTTTTGACCAAAACTCTGAGTTATGGTATCCGCCAGGGAGTCCAGGTGGGTCATTTTGTAGGTCTTTTTGACGGCATTGACGGCAAAATTCGAATAGATATAGTCATGACTGACGAGACGTTTCTGGGACTCTTTCATCTTGAATTTGGTGAAGGGGCCTGTCGGGATCACGTCCTTGATCTGGGCTGATCCCTTGGTGTGTGGAAGCATTGGCTCAGCGATATCCCAGAACGCATCCTGACCTACCGTTGGAACCTAAAGTGGAACTGGTTTATACAGGGTGTGGGTTAATAGTACAGAACCCCAAGGGGTTTAAGATAAAATGAACACTACAAATTCAAAGGGCCTTTTCAAGAAAGAGTAGAGTAGAGTTAAAACTAACTCGATCCTTTCATGAAAGAGTTAAAGGAAGAAAGGCCAAACTTGAGTAATCAAAGTTAATCTAACTAATTAATCTCGTTAATCTAAAATTAGGGGTCAGATATTTATACTGTGATGTAAAACGTTAGCAGGAGTATTCAAAATGTTTTTCCCACAGTGCGGTTTAGTCGGATCGAACTAATAAATAATAAGACCTGAACCTGAACAGATGCTTCGTCCACAATTTGAAACGACACAAAAATGTTTCTATCCAAAATATAGTTCATATCAAAGGCGTGATCTCCTTCATCGAAAGGACTTCTAAAATAAAAAAATCAAATAAAATCATAATATTTAATTTCCAGCAGATCGATTTAGAAATAATTAAAATTCTGAAGCGACATTTCATGGGCAGGCCGTATACGGTAGACAATTCTCTGGAACTGTCAATAAAAGATGTCTATCTGGAATTAACATTTCCAGAAAACTTCGGTTTTTATGCCATTTCATGGGCAGGCCCTATATGGCAGGAAATTCTAGAACTGTCAATAAAAGATGTCTCTTTAGAATTAACATTTCCAGAAAACTTCGGTTTTTATGCCATTTCATGGGCAGGCCCTATATGGTAGGAAATTCTAGAACTGTCAATAAAAGAGGTCTCTTAGAATTAACATTTCCAGAAAACTTTGACGTTTTTACCTTTTATGAGGAAACCGTAGAGATAGACGGTATCTCAAAACCCAAATATCCTAACAACAAAACTTACTCGAATTATTAGTAATACTTATTATTAAATTAGTAATTTAATAATATTCATTGCTTAGTTATCGCTTACAAAACTGATGAGACATCCACTGAATTTTTTAGTTGCCATACCTAACTTGAATTTAATAATATTCATTGCTTAGTTATCGCTTACAAAACTGATGAGACATCCACTGAATTTTTTAGTTGCCATACCTAACTTGGTCAGCGACTTTAAGCCATCCAACATAAAACAAGAATTCTAGAAGGGTAACAATCGGTACGTAAAGATCCACTTTTTTATCCGTTCCCGGAATAGCTGTTTCTACCGTCTGATGGGCAACTAGGGCAAAGGCGAAGTAGCCATAAGTAGCCATCGTTGCCAGCTGAGTGTAGATCAAAGGCGGCGCCACCCAATCATACAGCAGAAGTGTGGCATTATTTCCCTTCAGAGCGTACAACTCTTTGATTAGACGCTACAATAAACTAAGTAAAGAAAAGTCATTAGGGATTCGCAAATATCACATTGGTTGTCCGCAGGATTTCGATCGGCTAATAATCAACTCAATCTCTGACCACGTTAACTTTGGCACAGTCACAGTCACCACTAGAAATATGATGAATACTGTATAACATAATTTGTGTTATTAAATATATTCACACCCACACCCACCCACAACACACACACACACACACACACACACACACACACACACACACACACACACACACAAAAACACACACACACACACACAAACACACACACAAACACACACACACACACACACAAACACACACACAAACACACACAAACACACACACACACACACACACACACACACACACACACACACACACACACACACACACACACACACACACACACACACACACACACACACACACACACACACACACACACACACACACACACACACACACACACACACACACACACACACACACACACACACACACACACACACACACACACACACACACACACACACACACACACACACACACACACACACACACACACACACACACACACACACACACACACACACACACACACACACACACACACACACACACACACACACACACACACACACACACACACACACACACACACACACACACACACACACACACACACACACACACACACACACACACACACACACACACACACACACACACACACACACACACACACACACACACACACACACACACACACACACACACACACACACACACACACACACACACACACACACACACACACACACACACACACACACACACACACACACACACACACACACACACACACACACACACACACACACACACACACACACACACACACATATATAAATCAAACACATACACATCTGACAAATATGTATCCAGAAGAAATTTTATTTTTCTCAAGACGTAACATTTTGTTTATCTTTTTCTAGACATCCCCACCAAGCCAGAGAAAATCTACCAATCCCTTGCCTTCTGAAAAATAATATCCAGAAAAATTACCAGTAGGGAACGATGTCGCATTCGTTCTTCCTGATGGGCCTGAGTGAGAATGTTGGCAACCCACTGAATCGGCAGAATAAGCTTCCCGTGAATGGTTGATGTGGAATTTTCGTACATTTCCAGCTCCTCTTCTGTCATCAAACCGGATTCCGTTAAGTGATACATTTCCGGAAATCGTTTTCGAATTTTCACGCAAACCTCTCGCCAGACCAGAACTGACTGCAGATTGATGAGTCGAGCGATGGTTCGGCGCAACATTCGATCTTTCAAAGTTCTACCTAAATAAATGTAAAAAGTACACAATGTACACATGAAAATATGCTACGCGTACACAAACTGTCTGCAACATAAGTTAGAGTACAAACAAGAGTGCACAATAAGTAATAACTGGATCTTTTCCAGATTACCCCCATCGCTCAAAATCCTTAATACTTGACCAAATTAGCTAAATTTTGGTATGGGTATGTTTTCGACCAGGCTGAGTTCAAATATCCCGAAATTTTTTATTTCGAAAAATTCAATTGTTTCGATTTCTGAGGGGGACCAAAGGAAACAGAAACATTCTTGCTTCCGATTTTGCTGAAAAATTGTACATAGGGGTTGTCAGGGTCGTAGAACACAAACCTGAAGTCCGTTTTCGATTCAGCATTTTAATGGCTCAGTATAAGTTGACAGATTAAGCTTTTGTCCTTCAGCTTATGTTGAGGTTGAGCTAATGAAAAGCTGAATCGAAAAACGGACTTCAGTTTCGTGTTCTACGACTCCGAAAATCCTTCTGTACAAGTTATCTACTAAATCAAAGACAAAACATTTTTTGATATCCCTTGGTCTCCCTTCAAAATTGAAAACAATCTAATTTCGCGAAATCGAAAATTTTGCGATATTTGAACCCAGCGTGGTCGAAAACGTACCCATACGAAATTTTAGCTAATTTGGTCAAGTATTAAGGATTTTGAGAGATGGGGAGTAATCCGGAAGAGATCCCAATAACTAAAAAGAAAAAGCATCACACTCGCTATTAGTATCATCCCACTCTACAAATTAGTTATTAGTAATGTGACGCAAACAAGCAATACTGAGATATGCAACAGTAATATCAAGAGTGCATAATTGCACTATTATTAAGAAGAAGAGTAAGCCACTAGAGGGCTTCTCTTCTTCGCATTGCGTAACGGTGCTCCGACCACAATACGCGAATGTTCCCCCGTTTGGGGGGGGGTCGACCAAATCGACATAGCATACCCCCCCTCCGTTTGGTGGGGGGTATTCAAAAAGAGGTCCCCGTTTGGTGGGGGGGTAGCCAACAGCCAATCAGATTGCAGAAACCCCTCCGTTTGGTGGCGGGTAGGGCAGTGTATTAGGGTATTTTTTGTTCTCTTCCAAAATGGGTCCCCGTTTGGGGGGGTCGCTCAAGCAGGCTAAGTTTTGCTCATTCTGATTGGCTGTTGGCGACCCCCCCCCCAAACGGGGACCACTTTTTGTGACCCCCCCCCAAACGGGGACCCCTTTTGCATACCCCCCCCCCCAAACGGGGACCTCTTGTGTCGACCCCCCCCCCCAAACGGGGACCCTTTTCAAAAGCCAGAACCAGTCTGCTCTACCCCCACCAAACGGGGAGGGGGTTTCTGCAATCTGATTGGCTGTTGCCTACCCCCCCCCCCACCAAACGGGGGAACATTCGCGTATTGTGGTCGGAGCACCGTTACGCAATACCAAGAAGAGGAGCCCTCTAGTGGCTTACTCTTCTTCTAATATATAGAAGAAAATCATGGACTCTTGGTAATATCAAAAGACTTAAAAACTGATATACAGACTATCAGCTCAAACCACACAAAACCCTGTCGCGTTAACAAAGACACTATTACAAGATAAAGATGACAACGAAAAGCCGTATCTAAAATTTAAATCCAAAATCTCGCTCAAAATCAAAATCTTTAATACCAGGAAAGGTTGCCGTGAGCATGGTAAGAAAGCTGTCCGGCCAGGTGATATGATTCAACTGATTCCACCAGCGACCCACAATATAGCTGACGTAGAAGCCAAGCATGAACTGTAGAGGGATAGTCTTAATCCAGCTGCCAGCCAGCTGGACAACCCGGGCAAACTGCTCTTGCTTAGTTTTATCTGGCATGGTACGGTAGGAGATATTGAGGATAAAGTAGAGACACATAAAGACGATCAATTCCCGCCAAAGCGCTTTCCAGATGGAGCCACGCCATCGAAACAGCAAACGGAACAGGTTTCCGGAATATTCCACAGTCATCTTTACAACAACATAAAAATTAATCTTGGAACTTAAGGATTACTGTATCGTAATGGTGATAATTCAGTAAAAGCTCTGCATAATTTTCGACAGAATTTAATCGTAACTCTAACAGTTACAGACAGTACCCTAAAACTCAGCTAATCTAATTCTTATATTTAGTTTTAGGTAGTAATTCTGAAGCTGTATGTTTGAAACTTTGAATCGCATCTGCGGGTCGAATTTCTCGAAGTCGCAGGTGCTGGAATGACAATCAAGTTTATTAATTAACTAGAAACTTTCTAGGAAGACAGCTGGAAGCTTTTTAAACTGCCTATTGGTAGGGTCTTGACTTTGACCCTAACTTGAGATCTTCTTCAGAAAAGTCAAAGTGTTGCAGTTAGAGTTTGTGCCGGTTGAGTTAAGTTAAGTTAATTGGGTTACAAAATTAATATACTTAATTACTAAATACTAAATACTTAATTACAAATGATAGGCCTACATTCACAGCATACGCTAAAACTTGTCTTTAGTCTGGTCAAGCGAATTGTTTCGATAATCAAAGGTGCGATTGTGCTGGGTATCTAAAAACAAACAGCGCCTCTGAACAAAATATTGAAAACAGCATAACGTGCTGAGAAATGAGATATATATACGGAAGATAAAATTTCTTATTTCATTGACAAGCCTACAGCGCCTGTAAAGAAGTAAAAAGTTTTCAAAAAATTTAAATAATTTTAAATATTTTAAAGTTGAAATTGTTGCAGTTAAAATATTTAAAAGTTGAAAGCCAAATTGGAATAAGAAAGTTATATTTAACGAGGAAATATACGGTTGCTTGATTACACAAAAATAACTATATAACAAATTACTTTTACAGATGGCTCGTTACTTGAATGGGTTGAATACGGTTGAAATAAAGAGACTGAAAAAGTGGAAGCGCGGGAGCTGGCGCAGAGTTCTGAGTCAGGAGAGAGAGGTACTCCTGAAGCAGACGAAGAGGACAAAGTTCAGTGCCTGTGGCCGCTAAAACTACTGTGGAGCCATGTCGAAGTTGGTCCGTTTTACTTTTCGATATATGTATCTGCAAGTGAATGTCACAAACAGTGACATGGCCAATATCAATAGCGAGAGGTTCAGAGGCTCGAAGTAAACCGCCAAAACCAAAGACAAAAACAAGAGAGGCACGAAGAGTGGACAGGTTGCGCCCAGACCCCAAAAAAGATTGAACAATATTAGAAAGGTGAGCGAACGATAAAGGCTGCTTTTTGTGAACTGGAGCAGCTACAAGGCGTTGAATCCCAGACAAGCATTTTTGGAACAAATGGTTATGTTGAAGGTCAGGACCCTCCACAACAGAATTCGCCCATGCTAGACTGGCAGCAATAATTCCGATAGTGCTGGAAGACTTACAGGAATCACGTTTGGCAGAGAGAAACCGAAGAGAAAGAAGAAGAAAGAAGAGATCGACTTTCGTCTCTGATACCGAAGAAGTATATAGCTTAGAAATAAGAAAACAAGCACTCAACTTTCAAAGTTTTGTATATACTCCTATAAAATTTAAAATTTCTATAAAAAATGTTGCTTCAATCTTGCGTCCTGACAACGATACCTGCTATTTAGCAATTTTTTTAGAAGATATACCAAAGGTAGCTAATTTTCGACTACATCCCATCGAGTTCTAACATTTTCGTTAATCTTAACCGTTAATCTTCAAATATATATATATATATATATATATATATATATATATATATATATATATATATATATATATATATATATAAGCTTGCTAAAGTTTTCATTCGGCGATTGATCGTTCACGTCTGAACGAATGTACCCGCCTTCTTTCAATTACCAATTGGAATTTTAGCATAGAAAATTTGTTTTTTTGGACTGTGTTAATGGCAACAACAAAATCCAAAATTTTAAACTCTTGCAAAAAATAGTTCAAGTCCAGTTTTTAAGCATGGAACCGGCCGGTTCCAAATCCTACCAGTTCCGGTTCCGGTTCTAAAAATCCTTCCGGTTCCAACCGGTTCTAGTGGAACCGGCCCCACCTCTAGTCGCAGTGGCACTCTCTTTGTCCTAGCCTTGATTGGTGTGGTGCTAGTATATAAATGCGAAGTGATTACCGAATCTTTTCAACCTTGATCAAATGCTTCAAAGGTTGCTTATCAAGAATTGCATCAAAGAAAGCTTTACCGTAAAGATCAGTTTCAAACCAGTAAAAACTTACTTCAAGAGCTTAGTTTATCGAGACTACTAGGAAATGGTAGCATCGCAATATAGACAGTACGAGAACTAATCTCTGCAAAATATTAATTTTAAATTAGGATATTCGGTCGGAATACGCTTGATAATCAGTCAAGGTTGGATCAATAACAAATTGATCGAACTATGCTCGAGGCAGCCAGCCCTCTTGTATCAGCTGTACAGATTGTTTCTAAGAGGGTAAGGACCTAAGCCAGGGGTAAGACCCCCTTGCCTTTGACATAACCGCCTTATATAATCGAAATCAGATCCATAGCTCACCATACAACTAATCCCAATCTCATGATAGTAAGATTTGTCCTGGTATGAAAATCTTACTTTTCGACCGCTCGGGTCGTGTCTGCTTTTCCAAAGGCCGGTCCGAGAGCAATTCTATCCTACAGTACAACAGTTTGTACCTTAGGACTACGCAGCTACCTTACCATGCTAGAGTAAGCTGATTGATAAAGCGCTATTTAAAAGGAGATTCAGAAGACACCACGAAAGAATCTTCACTGTGACAGAATTGATGATAATAAGCATAACTTGGTTTGGTTAAACCAAGAGTGCATAATTGCACTATATATAAGAAGAAGAGTAAGCCACTAGAGGGCTCCTCTTCTTGGCATTGCGTAACGGTGCTCCGACCACAATACGCGAATGTTCCCCCGTTTGGTGGGGGGGTAGCTCTCTTCGACAAAACATACCCCCCCTCCGTTTGGTGGGGGGGTAGCTGAAAAGAGGTCCCCGTTTGGTGGGGGGGGGGTAGTCAACAGCCAATCAGATTGCAGAGACCCCCTCCCCGTTTGGTGGGGGGGGGGTAGAGCAGAGGATTACGGTAGTTTTTGTTCTATTTGAAAATGGGTCCCCGTTTGGTGGGGGGGGGTAGCAAAGAGAGGTCCCCGTTTGGTGGGGGGGGTAGCAAAGAGAGGTCCCCTTTTGGTGGGGGGGTAGGCAAAAGGGGTCCCCGTTTGGGGGGGGGTCGTCAACAGCCAATCTTCGTCTGACTTGGTGACCCCCCCAAACGGGGACCCCCTTCTGCCTACCCCCCCCCACAAACGGGGGACCCCTTTTGCATACCCCCCCACCAAACGGGGACCCCTTTTGCATACCCCCCCACCAAACGGGGAGGGGGTTTGCTTGTCGACCCCCCAACCAAACGGGGGAACATTCGCGTATTGTGGTCGGAGCACCGTTACGCAATGCCAAGAATAGGAGCCCTCTAGTGGCTTACTCTTCTTCTAATATATAGTGCAATTATGCACTCTTGGTTAAACGTTATCGGAAGGCACCCCCTCAAAGATATATACCCAACTATTCACATACTATCCTCCAAATTAATCTCGCTTTCACGTGCAAACTAACCAACTACAAGCACAGATAACACTCAATTTAATTGAACAAAAAATAGAAAAACCAAAGCAAAATATTGCAACAATACACCAGTACAAAACAAATGAAGCTTCAGCATCAAACCGGGTAAAAATCATAACAACTATGCATCAGGAATTCTAATAGGAGTATTAAGCTTCATAAATACACACAAGTACAAGATTTCCTTTTTCTTCCCTACAGATGCTAAGGTTCAATTTTTACAAACTACTAGGCGTAGAAAGTCTTCAAAAAGAGTTTTAAAAAGTAAAGTAGAACGCCTGCGCAAATTGTGACCAATTAAATTCAGTAAAAATTGGGCTGGAAATCTAGAAAATCGACGACAGGAAAAAACAAAATATAAAAAGCTCAGCAAGCATGATCCAACCAACATAATATCTGGAAAAGCAACAACAATGAAGTAATTGAAATGTCATAAAGGAATAGCAAGACAAGAACAGATCTGTTAAACCAGTAAGTAACATCATCAAACTTACCAACTTACACTCAGCGACTATATATACCAAAATATGCAGAATATAAGGAACGCGGAGTTCATTTTAATTGGAGTAAATTTTCTACATAATCAATATCAGCAACCGTCAGCAATCGGATTGCAAAACAAGTATTTTTATCTGGACACGAAAAACGATCACGTCGAAATCGGTCAAAAATGTGTAAAAGTACTGCAGCCCATGTATGGACAAAACTAGAGATGCACCGGGGCCGCCACTACTGGGGCCGGGGCCGGGGCCACCTTGGCCCCCGGGGCCCGGAAATTGGGTCCAAATCGAAAAATTTCAAAAATTTTCTGGAAAATTTAAATTTTGCAATAATTTTTGATATACAAACGTTACTATCGTTGTTTTCATTCAAATCAGCGGGAAAACAAACGACTTATAACACTTTTTGACCTTCGAAAATTCAAAATTTTGGTCAAAAAATGTCAATTTTTGGCCCCGGTTGGTACCGGGGCCTGACCACCGGGGCCGGGGCCTGACTACCGAGGCCGGGGCCGGGGCCTGGCCCCGGTGCATCCCTAGACAAAACTACTCAAAAAGGCAAGGCAGCAGTAAACGAAAATGGTAAAACAAAAACAATACATGATCTGCCAACATAGCAAGTAGCAACAACAGTAAAATTTGTGCAGAAGGCAAATAAATGCAAAGATAATACCAGCGTCGGCGCAGATCCGGATAAAGTTCCGTATATTCGAAAACTTGACGTGTAAGACAGTGATTTCAAAACAGTTAAAGCAAACTTAAGCACATAACCAACATTTTGATTAACAGAGTAACATGATAAACAAAACAAGGTAAAAATTATGCAACAATCTCAGTCAATCAAATAACGACAGAGGGGAAACCTCACTAACTACGCACATTTCAACAAGGCAGATTAGAAAAGTTTTTAGGTAAAACGAGGTTCTTGACGAATCAAGTAAAGTCTGCTAGGCTCTCTCTAACGTAGGAAACAACCCCAAATCAAAGCATTAGTCTAAGACTGGACATAGGAAAAGCCCGAGTGGATATTGGAAAAGGTCTCCTCTCCTCTCCAAAATCCTGGCAAATTTGTAGACGTTAATAAACTTTGCCCACAGATGGGGTTATTATTAAGTGGCAAATTATCAAACTTGTACACTCGAAATTTACACGACAACAGAGAAGCATATCAAATTTGTCAGGAAAACTATATAGTCGAGACCGTGAGCGAACTAAAACAGACGTAAGCCCAAACTTTCAACCGTAAAATTCTAAAACGGCAATAACATTATAACACGTTGGCCCGTGTAAAAGTCAAACCGGTGCAAAAAACGATTTAAAAAAGTGACAGCCAAACACCTGCTCAGACAGGATGGGCAAGCTTAGATTCTTCTGATTCCTCCGTGGCAGCTTGCTGCTCAATCAACTTGTCGTTTCGTGGGCCGTTGGCCGGATAGAAACTGTGCGTAATGGTGTCGGCTAGCGAATCCAGATGGGCCATTTTGTAGGTATTTTTGACGGCTTTCACGGCCACATGCGACGGGACATAGTCATGGCCGACAATCTTTTTCTCAGAAGTGGTCATGGAAAAATTGGTAAATCGGCCCACGGGAATCACATCCTTGACGTAGGCAGAGCCCTTAGTGTGTGGCACTTTAGGCTCCGACATATCCCAGAACACATCCTTGCCAATCTTTGGAACCTGAAATAGGTAGAAACATCAGTCTCGTAACAGTGAGGACAGGGTCACAGAACAAGAACAAAATTCCTCAGATGGAGCACGAAAAATGCAATATATATGGACGAGCATGAAATAAATCGAAATACGTAAGACTAAGCTTCAAAACATTAATATGAGTCACAGGTTGTAATAGCAAAAGAACGTGTAATATGGACCGACTTCACTGAACAACCCATATTCGTGATAATAGTCTACTAGGGTGGAAATGCCCTTGACTGGCAACCAACTTGGTGGAATAGGGAAGACTTTAATGTTAAATACACGGTGCATGGTTACAATTGATTTGTCGCAAAATAGGAAATTCCATTCTTCCGCCCTATTCACGCGAACTTTGAAGCCTATTTTGAGGTAATAAATTATCATGGAGCTTCAGAAGGGTAGCACAGGCGAAAGTTTTCTCAAATACTAAGTTTTCACAGACATAGTATAAGCTGTCCTCGATGTGTTATCACGCTCATCATTCAGCATATTAGGATTTGGATATTGTTGCAGATCTGTGTGCTCTGTTCTTATCTTGTCAAGAAATGAAAAATCAAGCAATAATATAAGCTTTTGATGGCACATATCTTAACACAAGCACTGCCGATCACGAATTGTGCTTAAGGCGTACATATACGTATACGTATTGTTGTTCCTGCTGCTAGGAGTTGCTTGTTAACATCTTTATTTCACAGATGGGTAGGTCAAGTGAACAGTTTGGGGTCACCCCTAGTCACCTCGGTGGCACTTACAATGCGATATTATAATGTGCGTTATGCTTACGTTAACAGATGCTAGCAGAATATGCACATCATTACCTGTTTCTTCCCGAAATACGAAAAGTTCGAGCGAATAGGGCGGAAGGAGGGAATTCCCTATTCGGCGACAAAGCTGGTTTCTTTCATTTTAGTCGCCGAGTAGATTCCCTATTCGGCGCACAAAGCTGGATTCTTTCATTTTAGTCGCCGAGTAGATTCCCTATTCGGCACACAAAGCTGGTTTCTGTCATTTTAGTCGCCAAGTAGAGTCCCTATTCGGCGCGCAAAGCTGTTTTTCTGCTGGGCTTTTTTTACGGGGGGGGGTGCGGTGGGGGGCGCCCCCCACTTTTTGGGTCCCCCCCCACTCGACCCCTTCCCCCCACCCCCACTTTTTTCGCCTAGAAAAAGCCCAGTTCTGTCATTTTAGTCGCCGAGTAGAATCCATATTCGGCGCACGAAGCTGGTTTCTGGCATTTCAGTCGCTGAGAAACGGCATTTTTCCGCTTCATCAGAATCTCAATTGTACCCATGCACCGTGTAACATTCAATTCTTTCCCTATTCTACCAAGTTGTTTGCCCGTCAAGGACATTTCCCCCCTAGTTTCGCTTATTTTTCCGCTGCAGAAAAAAATCATGTCAGAGAAGTTATGTACATACACAATGTAAGCAAAGCTAGCTGCC
The DNA here is from genome assembly GCA_030248195.1 of Trissonchulus latispiculum. Lineage (NCBI taxonomy): Eukaryota > Metazoa > Nematoda > Enoplea > Enoplida > Ironidae > Trissonchulus > Trissonchulus latispiculum. Next base: position 1,663 of record JASAND010029804.1, on the reverse strand, counting down.
GTAAACAGGCTGAATGAAAAGTTCTAGTTGAACTGAATGTATATTTGCTGAAGCGAAAAAAATGCCTCTTAATGGCCTTTTCAGAACTTAATACACGGTGCGTCATCTTAGACTGGAAGGCCACTGTTCATGGCCTTTTCAGAACTTTATATAAACACGGTGCGTTATCTTAGGCAGGAGCCACTTAAAAAGCCAACCAGCACTATGCAGTCACTTTAGATATGCAGTTCTACGACAAAAGTTCCTCAGCTCACTTAGGGCTTTTATTTAAATGAGAAAGAAGAAGAAAGTCATGTACCACCGAAGGTCCGAAAAATTCGGACCTCCGGTGGGACTCGAACCCACGACATTTTGCGCACTAGGCAAACGCTCTGCCGACTGAGCTACGGAGGCACAGTCTCATCAAGCTTTGTCGGAATTCGTGTACCAATGTACATTTTTAAAACCAAATTTGACAACTTTTGGAAATTTTAATTTTTGACCAATTAGGACCCTCGCCAGGGTGCCACAGGCCACTAGGCCCACTTTAGAGAGGTCCTCCGACCTCTAATGACAAAAATTGTTCGCCTCCCCATGGGCTTTCATTTGATACCAAATATTACAACTTTTAAAATTTTTGATTTTTAACCAATTATATAATACCCTAGCCAGGGCGCCACAAGCCGCTTGGCCCACGTGAGAAAGGTCCTCCAATGGCAAAAATTGTTCGCCTCGCCAAGAGCTTTCAGTTGACACCAAACTTGGCCTCCTTTGGAAAAACCGATTTCGGACCGGCCCGGACACTGATCAGGGCGCCACAGCCCGCTGGTTCACTTTGGAGGGGTCCTCCAATGACAAAAAATGGTCGCCTAAGCAAGGGCTTTCATTTGATACCAAACTTGGCCTCTTTTGGAAAAATCGATTTTGGGCCATTTTGGGCCCGGACCCCTAGCCAGGGCGCCGCAGGAGCCTGGCCGGTACCTACTATAGCCTATACTGTAGTCCTTCTCTGGCCCACCTCACATGCCAAATATGAAAGCCCTACATGCAGTGAATCGTTCTATAGAAGAGGCTAAAGTTGGACCTGCGACACAGTTGGGTTGGTGCCCAGCTCCGTCAGGGTGCCGCCCAGCCCCACGGTTAGGTCCTAGAGCGAAACTAATGGGCCATTTAGATTCGCCATATAGGGGTTCCTATTCGAATACAAAACCTCAGCCCGGCAGCTCTTATGTGTAGGGCTCCACAGTCCATAGGCCCATTTTACACAGTAACTTTCGACCCCTGGCCAGAGCACCACTGGAGACCGGCCGACATCTAATATAGCCTAATGCAGTAGTCCACTTAAGGACATTGCTGCATGCCAAATATGACAGCCCAGCTTTGCTCGTTGCGATCTATTTCAAAGTGCAATTATTTTCGGACTTTTTTCGGGGGTGACTTGGGGAGTCCGGAGAGCGCGGAAAGTAATTTGCCCAGAATTAGGGCACTTTCTGTACAAAAAACCTAAAATAGTAGGGCTCTAAAGGGTCTTCTGAGTTGCACCCACTTCCCACCACCACTTTTTTACGCCTAGAAAAACAAGCCCAGGCATCTGGTATTATTTTAGCTGGCATTTCCTACAGATTGTTTTTAGGGCAAATAAAAGACTTGTTGTTGTTGCTGTTGTTGAGGTGGGGGAATCCTG